>JAHWFP010017774.1:12847-32642 GCA_023313725.1 Lithobius niger | reverse complement strand
TACTAGCATCAAACCATTATGATATCTTGTTTATAGTTGAAACGTGGTTGACTACAGCCATAACTGATTCAATGATTACGGGGAGCAACGCTTATGATATTATTCGAAAAGACAGGGTTCCAGAGCAGATGGTATTTCAGTGGTTTTTCGCAGGGGGCTGGACCTGGTAATTCGCATGTCTTCAGAGGAGGTCGAGGCTTTGTCAGTTGAATTAATTAGTTCCAAACTTAACTTTATTATCGGTTACATTCCTGACGGTTTTAATGAAAATTTGGTTGATGGCATGGGTGCTTTCATAAACTCGACCATCATGATAAATTGTTCAAATGTGATCGTGGGAGATTTTAACCTTTCTAGTGTTGACTGGCTCACAGCAACAGCAACTAACCGTGTTCATAGGAAGTTTTTGAATCATATTGAAGGCTGTGGTTTAATGCAGTTAGTAGCTGAGCCCACCCGAGGAAAAAATATTTTAGATCTACTCTTGACGGATGATACCCGTATAGCTTATGATGTAGAGGTTGTGATGCAATTGGGTCTAAGTGACCATAACATGGTGACGTTTAAGATACAACGACAAATTAAACTTAATGCTGATAACGAAAAACAAAAGCTTATGGATTTTGCTAAGCTACGTACACGTTTGACTTTGACCGATTGGGAGTTCCACCTTAGAAACACAAATTGCGTTGACGAGGCTTGGAACTTGTTCATTGACATTATCAGAAGGGAGGTAAATTTTTGTAGTTCTACTTGCCGAAATCGGGGGCTACCGGGTAAATTTACACCAAGGCACATCACAAAGTTAGCTCAGAAGAAGGTGAAACTCCGGCACCGCTACAAATCTGATCGTTCAACCGAAAATCTCTTGGTATACAATGAATGCCGGAAGGATTACTCCACAAACGTAAAACATTGGCAGGAATCCCGTGAACAAAAAATTCTAACTGAGGGAAATTTGAGTGCCCTTTTCCGTTTTTTTCGTCAAAAGACTGGTGTCTCACGTTCTATTCCTCCTTTAAAGGTTAATAATGGATACGTCACTGATACTGTTGCAAAGGCGGAGGTATTAAGTTCCTTTTTTCAAACAATGGAATTGTCGATAATGACACCATTCCTGCGGCTACTGCAGCACAAACAACTGAAAATGGAAGATGTACAAACGTAAATTTTACTCCAGATTCTGTTCTTTTTGTTTTACGAAGTATTAAGCCAAGTCATGCTGTGGGTCCTGAAGGATTTTCTGCATATTTTTACAAACAAATTTGCGAACAAATTAACGTTCCATTGGCAAACATTTTTTCTTTGTCAATGGCTACAGGGAAATTACCACGCATTTGGACCACTGCAAATATTGTGCCAATTTTTAAGAAAGGAAATCCTGCGGATCCAAAAAACTATAGGCCAATAGCACTTACGGTTGTGCCTTGTAAGATAATGGAAAATGTAATACGCAAAACGATGATGCAGTATGTGGCAAAATGTAATATTATAATGAATGACCAGTTCGGTTTTCTGCCAGGTTGCTCTTCTGTACACCAACTATTGATGGCTCTAGATAAGTGGACCGATGCTTTTGACCAAGGTATTTCTTCGGACGTAGTTTTGTTTGATTTTCAAAAAGCGTTTGAATCAGTGGTCCATAAAAAATTGCTTTACAAACTACAATACTATGGCTTTGGAGGCCAACTTTTAAATTGGATCAAATCATTCATCACTGGTAGGACTCAGCAAGTAGTAATCGGCAGATCCAATTCAGCAAGTACAGACGTTATTAGCGGTGTACCTCAGGGTTCTGTACTTGGACCTTTATTGTTTATTTTTTTCTTAAATGATTTGGAGTGCAATCCAGCAAATGCAACTCAGGAAAAGTTTGCAGATGACTTAAAACTTCACGCAGCAATAATAACTACTCAGGAAAATTTGCGACTGAAGGCTGAAATTGAATATGTCTTTGAGTGGGCGTGTAATTGGCAGTTGCCAATCTCGTATGCCAAGTGCAAGAGTTTTCATGTTGGGAGTAAAAATCCTACTTTTGTATATACCGTAAATAATGAAAAGCTGCCAAATACTGATATTGTGAAAGATTTAGGTGTATGGTTCACCCACGACATGAAGTCATCAGTACATTGCAGCCATGTGATGCTGGCTGCAAACTGCAGATCAGCTATAGTCCGACGATGCTTTAGTTCAGGAAACATCCACACCAGGTTATGGGCATTCAAGGTGTACGTTCGTCCACTTTTGGAGTACGCAAGCCCGGTTTGGTCGCCATACCTCCTTAAAGATATCGACCATCTTGAGTCGGTTCAGCGACGTTTTACAAAATATTTGCCAGGTATGCGCGATTTACCATACTGTATGCGTCTTAAACAGCTGGGTCTCGACTCCTTAGAACTCCGTAGGCTGAAAGCTGATCTTACGTTAACATTCAGTATTCTCCATTGCCAACTATCAATTGACCTACCATTCTTTGATCTTAGTCCCGTGACGTGGACAAGGGGTCACAGTCACAAACTGGTAATACAAAAAGCAAGACTTGATTGTAGAAAAAATTTCTTTGCGTTACGGGTGGTGCCAGTATGGAATTCACTGTCTGAAGAAGCAGTAACGGCCTCCTCTGTTGACTGCTTCAAAAAAATTTTAAATTTGATCGACTTGTCAACGTTTTTAAAGCGACCTGAGTATTGCTCAGTAAACTAAATATTTCTTTTCTTAATTTTTAAAGTTTTTAATATTTTTTTTAACAATCTTTTTCTCCAGTTTACTGGTATATAACAATTGGCCTCCCAATTTACCCCTTTTTTCCCTCGCCTGGCGATGCCATCGGGGACCTTTGAGTCCCTGGCAGGTCTAACCTTGGTGGCAAGGCAGGCGAGCCCCGAAAACCTTTCCTTCCCATCAACACTTTTCCTGGCCATGCTTCTCAATGTATTTTTTTTTTATCTTCATGTTTCATTGTTCCCATTTATTTTGGAAATTTGATTGTCATTTCTTTGGCTGGCAGTCAGTGATCCGATGTGATCCTTACCAGACCAGTTGCCCTAGCAACAAACTATTTATTATTAAATGCTGCTTTGTGTCTCCGGAATGGAGTGTTTAATAAAGCTGTCACACGGGTCTCTGCATTCGTTGGAATGAGTTCGTCCCATCAAAGTGTCACCTCTACATCTACATATTCATGTTTAGGTGTACAATTCCAAATTGATTTTGGATTCTCGTCAGTATCTTCATCCGATTCAACATTAAGAGTAGCTATGTGAACGCCAGTAGGTTTATTCATGTCACGATTTACAGTTTCCATATTCTGAATGTAATTTGCCCAAGCGAATTCTGCTGTGGCCGATAATTTAAATTCTAAAATCCCAATTTTCAAACATTGTTTGAGCAGTCTAATGAAACCGAATCCAATCTACTAGACATAAAATCAAACCCGAGTAACACTGGAATTTTGCCAAATGAACCGTCCGGTACTATTATAAAATTTTGTTGCCTTGAAAAAAAATCACATTTTGATATCATAACTACGATCTTTTGACCTGACTTTATTTCCTTTTGACCTACTCCAACCAAACTTAATGGCGTTTCCATATCATGCAACTCACAGGCCATATTTGTATTACACAATAATTCCTGCGCTACTGATTCACAGGTTAAAGAAACTGACGAGCCAGTGTCCAATAAAGAAATACGAGGCTGATTCCCAATGTAAAACACAAAATTTGGGCGAGAAAGAGCGTATTTGAACACTGTGTACTGAAACACCGTTATTCTCCGTCGACAATGGCCCCATTTCCAGCTCAGAATCCAGTAGGCCATCGCCTTCGCTTCTAGTCTAAATCTTGGCCGCTAGATGTTGTTGGTTGTACCAGCACTCGCCCATCTCAGCCGAAATGCTCATTCGCAATCTCCTATTTTTCAAGACAGATTTGTTTACATTCGGCATACTCTTTGGTGTATTGTCACATGTATTATCCCAGAATGTAAGACAAATCATAGGTTCATTGTTCCTTTCTAATAATGGAATCCTGAACTTCCATTTTTTTTGGGTTTCAACAGAAATTCCAATCGAGAAGCCAGATGACATTTCTACGTTACTTTTATAAAATGGTTCATAGATGTGCTGAAAATGTACGTTACGTTGTTGACCGAAAACTGATAAAATGGCAGGCTTACTTGTATCAATACTATTTAATTCCGAGTGAAATATTGAAGAATCAACGCCATCTTCAAACAAAGTTACAATTACTGACTCACATTTAATTTTGTACTTTTCGCTAACTGTTTTTAACATATCATTAAATTCGTCTATGAACTCGAGGTTATTTTCTAAGGCACAAGAAATATATTTTGTCGGAATTTTTCCAATATATGAAGCTAAACGAAGTAATGCTAAAGTTCTATCTGGTAACGATAAACGTTGTCGTTGCCAATCAATGTTTGAATAGAGTTTATTAAACAACTCGTTAGCATGATTAGATTCAAGCAACTGAACCTTATTAAAATTAATTGATTTGCATTTAATATCTTCAACTGAGGGACCAACAGGATTTGTAGTGTGGTCAGCATTAATCTAGACGGTGCTTTTCACCTTATCTGCATTTTGTGCTGCACCCTGTATCCCTAGACACAACAAGAAGAACAAGAACAAGTTGTCTATTTGGCCCCTTTCTTTATCTCAGGTTTGGCTCGACCGAATTTCACAATTTTTGGACTGTACACATGCCTTGACTAGTTAGGGCTGAATTCCAAATTTGGTTTAAAGATGTTTAATTTTGACGGAGTTATAAGCTCTCAAAGTTGAAAGTTTAACATAGCGATCCTAGGTCAACCCTTACTAAAACTTAATAGAAACAAATCCCTTAATCTTCAGTCTTGCAGCTGGATTTTGCTAATTGGCATTGTTGCATAATAACAATGTTTAAAACAATGTAAAGCAGTCAATCTGGTCGTTTAGACCTCCATAACCCCTGAACCACTTGACCAATTAAAAAAGGCCTTATGGAAAGGGCACTTCTACAGAGCAACACCTGTAAAATGAGCTAAAAACCAGCTTCATAGGACAAATGGTTTGACCTGTAGAGACGACAGACGAAAGGTACATCCCCAGAACAAGACCAAGAACAAGAAGTTGTCTATTTGTCCCCTATCTGTATTTCGGGTTTGGCTCGTCCAAATTTCACAATTTGTGGACTGCAGACAGGCATTGACTAGCCAAGGCTAGATTCCAAATTTGGTTTAACGATGTTTACTTTTGACGGAGTTATAAGTTCTCAAAGTTGAAAGTTTAACACCGAGATCCTAGGTCGACCCTTACTAACACTGGCTATCGCCAGTGTTAATAAACCCTTAATAGCGCCTAATTAATTACGAGTTAGTGCCATCTGTGTCATCTGCTCTGTGCCACCTGTGCCTTCTGTTCTTCCATATTGAAGAGTTATAGAAGACGCTGTGACATTTATCTTTAGTTTGTCAATTTTGTAAAAAATAAGGACTTGGACACAACAACACAGTAAGTCTCCTTAGTTGAAAAAATATAAAATTCAAAGGAAAGATTGTAATGCTCCCTTACAGTCGCCGAAACAAAAAATGAGTGTGCATACGTACGCTTGCGTAAAAAACATATTGGCCTGTTTCAAAATTAGTTAACTCTAATCCACGTTTGTGTAAATGTAAAATTTGGGACTGCTATAAATTCAAGATTATTGCATTGTAGCTCTAGCTTTTTATTTATAAAAACGTATCCTCCTTAAAAAAAGAAAAATATTAGCATGTTGCAACTGCCTAAAATTAGTTCGTGCTGTAATCCACTTTTGTGTAAACGTAAATTTTTGAGATTGCTATAATTTGAAGATAAGTACATCATAGATGTAGCTTTTTATTTCTAAACATATCCACCTTAAAATTAGAAAAATATTAGCCTGTTTCTACTTCCTAAAATTAGTTAACTCTATAATCCACTTTTATGCTATAAACTAAAAGTTTAGTACATTGTGGTCTAGGTTTTTATTTTTAAACATATCCTCATTAAAATTAGAAAAATATTAGCCTGGTTTAGCCTAACTGCTAAATTTAGTTAACTCCATAATCCATGTTAGTGTAAACGTACATTTTTTGGGATTGCTATAAACTGAAGTTTGATGCATCGTAGCTCTAGCTTCTTATTTCTAAAACTATGATACTTAAAATTAGAAAAATATCGATCTGTTTGATCACAGCTCTAGCATCCTATTACGAGTTAGTGCCTTCTGTGTCATCTGTTATTTGCCACCTGTTCTTACATATTAAAGAATACTAGAAAACACCCGTGATTTAAGGCCTAATTTTTAGCTTTTATGCATAATTTTTACTTGCCGCTTGAAATTCGCAATTATCAGATAACCGGGAGAATTTGGTTCGAGAGTAGGCTTATTCATCCTTGCAGCATGGTGCCAAGTCTATTTTAAACGAAGCAAATGTGTGTTGTTAACGAAATTCTTTTGTTTTTAAAGTTGCATATTTTCTTTTAGACTTTTCAAAATACGACAATCAAATGTTAATATTTCAGAGTTACATCGAGAAATCCTTTAGTTATAAGAAAGCATCGTTGGGTAACCATCTCAATTGCCGGTTAATAACTAGTTAGATTTTTGGCTGAGTTCTACATATTAGGCATAATCTTTACCTGCCATTTTAATTTCGTAAGCAGCAGCTAACAGAGATTTGACGCAGAGATTTGACGATGCCAAGGCAACATTATTGGCAGAGCGGAGCGTGGGCTATAACAGACATCAAATTTTAAAATGTTGGTTGGTTGCACTTTTGTAGTCTGGGTGGAGCCCAAACCAAAGTGACGATTGCTATGAAATCTCCCGCATTGTCAGATAGTCCCAAAAGTATAGCTGATCTCGAATTTACCATAAATTGATTATTTATAATCCACGAAATTACGATTTTTCAAATTTATCGATCTAACACTCTCCATTGTAAATTTTGAATCCTAAATAGTTTTAAAGAATTCCGACGAAGCATACACTGTGCTGCTGGTAATCAAGTGAACTTGTAAAAAATGCTAAAAAAAAAGAGCATTGTTGCTTCCTTACAGCTAACAATCTTTTTTTATGTAACGCAACGAAATAATAACATGTGATTATAGCACTTTAACCACTAGAGGAAGGCAAGCAAATGGGGAAAAAACAGTAGGGTTCATTAACGACTCACATTTGTTTCAAGTGAAATAGATTGATTGGAGGAATTCATCCAATATGGCAACCAAAGTGGCGTTGACACTATCAGCGAGACTCCCAAATGTGAAACCTCAAATCACCGTTACAGGATGAAAACGAAAGTATGCTACAGACAAAGTGTTTATATCGCAACACGGAACAATAATTTGGGTTCATATAATAATTTCAAGCTTCCTGGGTTGCTATGGAAACTGCTCTCTCATTCGTGTGTTGCAAGAATGAAGAGGCCAAACCTCGAACCAATAGACCTAATTTCTCTACTGTTGTCGTTTACGAAACTAAAACAGGAGATAACAATTAAGTCTAAAAGTTTTGTAAGTTTTAGAATTATTTAAATGCTATCTTCACACCCAAGCTAACACCGTCCGATGTACTCATTTTTCCCAATTGAGATGAGATAATTGCAATTAAAAAAAATTAGCATTCACAGTTGTAGTACATGCCAGAGGTGCGCTTCAACATTGTCGCAGGAGGCTGCGTAGGGAGACGTGGGTATTTTGAATCTTTTGATTATTGTGAAGTAATATCGTTACTGATGATATTTTATCTTGTTAATATTTTAACTATTGTAAATATTTTTGGGAAAGATACTCTTCAGTAAATATAAACAATGTAAACATTATGGACAGTAGCACATTCTTTGCCAGCTTAACCACGTCGCCTAACATGGCATTATACTAAAGAGGTGATGGCGTAAAGAGGAAGCGAATAACAAAACAGAAACTAAATGTGGGAGCAAACGAAAGCATCTGAAAATTAATATGAAACGTAGCCTACATAAAATAAAAAAAAAGCTAAAATGTAAAAAAAAAGACTAGCAAAGATATTCAGCTCAACTGTTGCCGAGTGAAGCCCCCAGATTTTTAAGGACCATTAGTATTGCAAAACTATTATATTGAGAGTAAATACAAATTTAAAATAAATTTCTCTCTGCTCCGCCTACAATAGACCCAAAGCCTGTTTCCTAGTTTAAAACGTAATTTTTAGTTTTAGACTTAATTTTATCTGCGGATTTAATTTCGTAAGTAGCAGGTACCCGAAAGAATTTGATTCGAGAGTAAGCCTATTCATCCATGAAACACGGTGTCGAGACTATTTTAAATGAAGTTAATGTGTGACATTAACGAAATCCTTTTGTTTTTATGGTTGCTTTTTTTCCTGTAGTGTTCAAATGTGACAATCAAATGTTATTATTTCGTTGAGCTACGCCGAGAAAGTTTGTTAGCTGTAACGAAGCAAAGATGTTTTAATTTGCCGTGTTTTTAAACTACTTTTTGGTCTCTGTATCTAATGGTGAAAACGGTTTGTCTTAATCTAATAACGTTTTGAAGTTGAAAATGCGATGCAATAATCCTCAGGTCTTTTGGCTATACAGAAGACTAAAAAGGAACTCCTATACTTTTCATTATACCTAAACATCATGCGAAAACGTTATAACGAAATGATCGTGTTCCATTAATAGTTTTAATGATATCTGTAACTGCTTCAGTTTTGTGGATTTCCGTTGAGGTATCAAAATTTTGGGGATGATTATGAAGGTGTATAGCTTATTATTGTTACTTTTTTTCTGGGGGGGGGGGGGGGGTAGGAGGGGAACTGAAGGTTGTTGGGATGTGGGAGGTAACTCTAAAATTGGGATAGTAGTAATTGGGTTATTTACATTCCATAAAAATCCATTAGACCCACATGCAGAATAAGAACGTCAAGCAGCTTGCAATCGACTTCAAAATCATCTCATATATGACGCCACTTGTTTAATGCCATAAACGATATCTAATTTATTATACAAAAAACCATTAAAAGAGCCTTATTATAAGTTTGTGCGATCTGTGTCATCTGTTCTGTGCCATCTGTTCTTGCATATTAAAATTTCTTAGAAGACGCTGTGATATTTATCTTTAGGTTGTCAGTTTTGAAAACTAAGGACTTCGACACCAAAACACTAAGTTTCCTTTGTTGTAAATCTTGGGGACTAGCATGTTTGCTGGGGCCAATAGCCAATCGTAAAGAGTCTGGTTTAATCTTCCTTTAGTGGGCACATGCCTAGTAATTTCCTTTCCGGTTCCTGCCCCTAGAACCTTCTAGTAACTTCTTAACCCATAATACCCTTGCTATTTTGAGGTTGTCACGGGTAACCAAATCGCATAAAAGCAGCGGCCTGGCCATGCAAAATCAGTTAGCCTTCAGGCCAGCCTCCTGGCTGGTCCTCCCCTCTCCTCAGCTAAGAGGTCTCCAAGTCTAGGGGGTTTTATGCTAATAGGCCTCTTTTCAAACCTATCTTTACCCCAAACCTACCATAAACCTAAAGTTCTGACCTTAATTCCCAAACCGAATTTCAGCCTAATTTCGTTCGTCTCTCCCTCAGCTTTTTCGTTATCCTTAGTAGAAAAAAATATTATAAAATTCAAAGAAAGGATGTAATGCTTCCTTACGATCGGCAAAACCAAAAATGTATGCTAGCTTAAAAACATATTAGCCTGTTTCAAAATTAGTTAACTCTGTAATCCACGTTTGTGTAAACATAAAATTGTGGAACTGCTATAAATTCAAGATTATTGCATTTTACATCTAGCTATTTATTTCTAAAGATATGTTACTTAAATTTAGAAAAATATTAGCCAGTTTCAACTGCTTAAAATTAGTTAATTCTATAATCCACGTTTGTGTAAATGAAAATATTTGGGATTGCTATAAACTGAAGATTAATGCCTCACAGCTGTAGCTTTTTATTGCTAAACATACTACTTAAAATTAGAAAAATATTATCCAGTTTCAACTGCTTAAAAATTAAAATTAGTTAACTCTTAATCCAAGTTTGTGCAAACGTAAATATGTAGGATTACTATAAACTGAAGATAGTACATAGCAGCTCTAGCTTTTAATTTCTAAATATATCCTACTTAAAATTAGAGCAATTTTTGCCTGTTTCAACTGCCCAAAATTAGTTTAATCATATCATCCACGTTTGTGTAAACGTGAATTTTTTGAATTGCTATAAACTGAAGATTAGTACATCGTAGCTCTAGCTTTCTATTACGAATTAGTGACATGTGTGTCATCTGTTCTGTGCTTCTGTTCTTACGTATTAAATATTCCTCGAAGACGCCGTGATTTAAGGCCTTATTTTAGCTTTTAAGCATAATTTTTACTTGCCGCTTTAAATTCGTAATTATCAGTTAACTGGGAGAATTTGGTTTGAGAGTAGGCTTATTCATCCATGCAACACAGTGTCGAGACTATTTTAAACGAAACAAATGAGTGTCGTTAACGAAATTCATTTTTTTTTTTTAAGTTTCCTATTTTCTTGTATTCCTTTCAAAATGCGACAATCAAATATTAATATTTCATATTTCATAGAGTTACGTCGCGAAATCCTGTAAGTTATATGAAAGCACCGATTGGTAACCATCACAATTGCTGATTAATAATGTGTAAGATTCGGGCTAGGTTTTAGATATTAGAGCTAATTTTTCATGCCGTTTTAATTTCGTAAGCAGCAGCTAACAGAGAGTTAAGATTGACAGTACCCTTATTCATTCGCCAAGCTTGATGCAGAGATTTGCAACATTATTTGCATGGCTACATTATTGGTGGAGTGAAGCGAGTGTAGCGTAGCCTACAACGGAATCGTTTTGCAAATGTTGGTTGGTTACACTTTTGTAGTCTGGGTGGTTCCCAAACCAAAGTGCAGATTGCTATGAAATTTTCTCCGTTGCTAGACAGCCCCAAAATGCATTTCTGATCTCGAATTTACCGTAAATTGTTCAATTACAATCCACGAAATTACAATTTTTCAAATTTATTGATCTAACACTCACCAATGTAACTTTGGAATACTAGATAGTTAAGGAATTATTCCGAAGAAGCATACACTGTGCTGTTGGTAATCAAGTGAACTTTTAAAAAACGTCAAAATAAATCATCGTTGTTTTGTAGCAGCTAACAATATTTTTAACCTAACGCAACGGAATAATAACATTTGATTATAGCATTTTAGCTTTTTTTTTCATTTTAGGTAGGCTACGTTTCATATTAATATTAAGATGCTTTCTGTGTTGAACCGGGTTCAGTTCCAAGTAAGACCCAACTCAAGCTTGGTTAACGTGAAAGCAGCTGCCGCGTGAGGGCAGTGCATCCCTATTTATTACATTGTATCGCACACTCTTTGGTTAGTTACAGGTGATACACACAGCGAACCACTGTGTGTGTTAATACAACTAACTACACTGAAAAGTAGTGCCTGTAACCAAACACAACAACCTCCCCTTCTAAACTTTAACAACGCTTTTATATTTACAGAATTCCAAATTCCTACTATATACACTATTTACACTGTGTTGTTATTTAGCAATTAGTAAAGTTATATCCCTAAATTGTTTCAACTATTCCCCCCCTTCTTATTTTCAAATTAACTTTCCAAATTAATGTCTTAACCAACCAAGTTTTTTTTTTCTTTCAATACCAAAATTCTTGTAATCACCCAAAAATAGCAATCACAAATGTGTTTTCACATCTTTTTGTAAAATTTAAGCCTTTTTTACTTAAATTCTTGAAACCATAAAGCTTTCATTTCTTTTCTTTTCACCAACAGCACACAGCAACAGAAAAAAAAACATTCAAACACAAGAAAAAAAAATATATAAATTACAAGTTAGCTGCCCAACATCACACCAAGAGGTTTCGGACCAAAACACAGTGGTTTCGTACCCAAAACAGTTCAGAGATTCAGTCTCTCTGGTTTTTCGATAGGTCGATGAGACTTTCTAGCTTTTGACTTAAAACCCGAAGCCCCGACCAACGAAGATGTCGCTACTGGCACAGGAGCAATCACAACAGGGTCACTCAAATCTTCGGGAATCACAGCCAGCTTCGGCGGCGAAGCTCTAGGTGGAGTAAGAAGTGGTGGAAAATCCAACTGGTTACCATCTGGCGATTTACTACGTGGCTTACTCGGTGTTTTGATCGGGGTATTATAGGATGTTTTTCGTGGAGAAGCACTATTAGACATACGTTGTGGAGAAGACATTGGAACGGTAGTTAAACTTCGGCGCCTCGACGGTCGCGGAACGCTCGACTCAACCTCGCGACCCTGCGCCTCATAAATCGGATTACCTTGGCAATTCTGCATATTCGAGGTAGATGAAAAGTTCTCGACTTCGCCTGCATCAGCCTCGCGCATGCGCAGCTGACAACTCAACTTTCTCCAACAAAGTCCATCTTTCGTAGTTACTTGGTATTCATTCCAAGAAATGCATTTCGTAACTTGCGCCGGCACCCACTTGTGCTGAGAATTCGGTCGGTTGTCAGTACAAAACACCTTATCGCCCACATTATAAATAAGCTCAGCTTTATTCGCAGTAGACTTTAGTTGTCATTCTTGGCGCAGTGCACATTTGTCCGCAGTACTTGGTACCATTAGACTTAACCTAGTTCTTACATTTCTTTGCAGAAACGCTTTGCTTGGAGTTACACCAGTGGTACAGTGTGGAATATTACGCGCTTGTATGAGGAAATTTGTTAGCGCTACTTCAGAAGTTAGACCTTGCGTTATGCTAGCCTTCATACTTCGTTTTAAACTACGTACTAGGTTTTCTGCTGCCCCGTTTCGCATTGGCATGTAGGGGACTGACGTGACATGCCGTATGCCACGTTCTAGTTAATAATTCTCAAATTCAGAACTAGTTAGCTGCGGGCCATTATCGCTGACAAGTACTTTGGTGTAGCCATACGTAGCGAATAAATCGCGTAATACAAATGGCAGCTACACTAGTAGTTACCTTCATTTCGTACACGAAGGGGAACTTCGAATGGGCATCAATAATAACCATATACATTTTACCAAAAAACGGGCCACAAAAATCCAGGTGTATGCGAGACCACGGCTTCGCATGCCTCTCCCACACATGCTTTTTAGGCGTAGCAATAACATCTCGGTCAACTTGACATGGCATGCATTTATTTACCAGTTTCTCTAGTGCACTATCAATTTGCGGCCACCAAACACCCGAGCGAGCAAGAGCTTTTATCCTAACTATGCCGCAATGGCAAGATTCCCAAGATTTGTCTCTGCAAGGCCGTCGGCACCAGGACTCTATAGCCCCAAAATAAGGTTTCGTTTTCGACAGAGATTTCAGCACGACGTGTTAAGTACGGTAACAGATAGGGAATTTCGCATTTGTCAGGCCAGCCATGGTTCACATAACGATAAACTTTTGAAAGGATTTTATCACGTTTACTTTCAAGAACGAGAGTCTCGTTTGAAACTGGAAGATTAGAAATAGTTTCTAAAGCAAGAATATTGTACTGCTCTTCTGCTTTCTCGAATTCCTCGGTATTTGGGAGGGGAAGGCGCGATAAAGCGTCTGCCGTCAAATTAAGTTTACCGGGAATGTGTTCGAATTCGTAATCGTAAGCATTAAGCATCACTGCCCAACGCTGAACCCTGGCGGCTGCCATCTGCGGTATTCCTTTTTTAGGGCCAAAAATCCAAACTAAAGCCTTCTGATCAGACTGCAGTATGAATCGCTGACCATAAACGTATTCATGAAACCGTTTCACTCCCCCAAGCCACGCTGAGAGCTTCCCGGTCAAAATGCGAGTAGCCTCTTTCCGCTTGAGTGAGTTTACGTGAAGCGAAAGCTATCGGCCGTGATTCACCGTTTTTCATGACATGCATCAGGCACGCGCCGACCCCATGGGGTGAGCCGTCACAAACGAGCTTGAGCTTTAATTTCGGATCGTAATGAACCAGAACTTTTGATTTAAGAAATAATTCTTTTACTTTACTCACAGCTCGGTCGCATTTTGCCCCCCAAACCCACTTCACACTTGGGCTTAACAAACGTGTTACTGGTGACAGAATATGAGCGAGATTCGGTAGGTATTTTGAGTAATGGTTTACAAAACCCAGAAAGCTCTGTAGCTCTTGAATACATGTTGGGTTAGGAGCATTTGTGACTGCTTCGATAACCTCAGGGAATGTATGCAGGCCTTCTGCATTTATCATGTGGCCTAAATATTTTAATTCAGGCCGCGACAGTTTGCACTTCTCGATCCTAAGTTTGGCTCCTGCATCTTGTAAAGCATTTAACAGTTTATTTAACGAATCGTCATGCTCACCCCCCTTCCCGCTCACCAGGATGTCATCATAAAACGGGAGACATTTGGGGATTTTACTGGTGACTTGAGTCATTACCCTCTGGAAAATTCCAGGACTGGACGCCAGGCCCAGGGGTACGCGAAGCCATCTAAACAAACCCAGGGGTATATTTATTGTCAAAGCTTCTTGTGACTCTTTGTCGAGTTCAATTTGCAGAAATGCATCCTTAAGATCGATAAGGGAAAAAGTGTCACTGCCTGCTAATTCACTGAATAATTCTGTGGCCGTGGGAACTGGATAGTGGTCGACTTCGAGTTGAAGGTTCACGGTGGTTTTATAATCACCAATCACTCGGATTTGGCCATCCGCTTTGTGAACTATGACGATCGGCGTAGACCACTGAGAAGTTTCCATAGGCTCTAGAATTCCAAGGCCAACCAATCTACGAATTTCTTGGTTAACCTTTTCTTTGAGTGCTAACGGAACCGGTCTTACACGACTGTACACAGGCTTGGCATCAGGTTTTAAATGAATTTTGGCTTTAAAATTCTTAAACTTACCCATGCCTTCAGAAAATAGCTCCGGGAAACCCTTCACTATTTTGGAAGTGTCAACTGGCGTAATGCTAGTTTTTATTTTCTTAACACTTTTCTTAGGTTTCACTTTCGTTTGTAGGTCGTAAAAAGGATGGAAATTAACTCGAAAAATAGAAAGCCAATCCTTTCCCATTAATGCAGGTTTATATAATTTTGAAACTAAAGCATCCAAATGTTCGATTTGACCTTGAACTTCAACCTTCAGACTTACAGTGTAAATCGTGTTCTCAATTCCATCAGTGTATGAGTGTATCGAGTACGGACTGAGTTTTAAAGGACAGTCCGCAAAATATTTTTGATGCTACTCAATAGGGATAATGGATGCATCTGCCCCGGAATCAAGTTCCATTTCTAGCTTGACACCATTTAGGCAGACTGGCATTTTCCATTTATGGATTTTCATAGAATTAACTACTACTATTATTTTGTTGGTTTGTAGGGGAATTGAAATCTGGTCCGCAGCCTGACTCAGTCCAAGAATATTATTTTTCAGTACAAGATAGTCGTTGTCTGAATCGTTATCAGACCCGGAACCAGACTCTGAATTTTCGGCTTCTACATCCTGGTCTTCTTCACTATCACTTTCGTTATCGCGTTCGAGTTTGTTGACGCGTTTTTTGTAGCTATACTTTTGTTTTGTGTTCGGCCTAGCCTTAAAATTTGTGCTAGAACTTGCTTTAGGGTGGTCGAGTGATTTTAAAGTTCTATTCGAATGACTAGCTTTTCGGCACACGGCTTTTAAATGGCCGACAGTGTGGCAACGGCCACATGTATAGTCTCGATATTTACAACGTGTTTTCACGTGGCCATTTTTGCCGCAACAATAGCAAATGAAATCCTTAGTGGATTTAGGCCTACTTGATGTTTTGCCCGATTTTTTAGCTACGTAGTTAACAGCTTTAGAATGGCTTCTCAAAACGCTTTGGTCTGTTTCAGCAGATTCTAAGGATAAAGCTAAGGATGTTGTAGCCTTTAAATCCAGAGTCTGCTTCAACAACTCGCGTTGAATGACTTCCGATTGGATCCCCCCAATTAGGCGATCCCTAATCATTTCGCTGTTAATGTCTTTAATTTTTGCGAAGTCACAATACTTCGTCATTAGCTTTAAGGCAGCTAAATATTCCCCGATACTATCATCTGATTTTTGCGCTCTTCTAAAGAATTTAACACGCTCAGATACCACTGAGGGCACTGGCTCAATGTCGTCTAAAACTTTTTTAACGAGCTCATCAAATGTTAATGAGCCGGGCAAATCAGGTGAGAGGATATTAAGAATTCTATCAAACATTTTCTGGCCCACAGATGCCATTAGAAAATTAACTTGCTTGGTTGCTGGTATTTCTTTAGCTAAAAAAAAAGTAACGAATTCGGCTGGAGTATTTCTCCCATGTGTCAGAGTCGCAATCGAATTCCGAAAATAAACCAGCGGTTTTAGACGAACTCATGTTGACGTCGTCTACACTATCACGAGATTCAAAATTTAGATTTAAATTAGAACTAGTTCATTAACGCTTGCGTTCACTACTGAAATATTTTCAGTTTCACTTTCACTGCTAACTTTAGCAGTTACAGGTGGTTTGCTACCGACACCTGTCTTTGGCATAAGCCTACAAAATTAAATTTAATTAAATTTAATTACAATCCTGTTTAACATGCAAGGATTAAACTGGAGCACTCAAGACTACCGGTCACTTATTTAAACACAGAAATAAATCAAGCTTGACTGTAGCCTACCTAGTTGTATAAATTAACTGCCTACAAGTTAAATTTAAAGGGACTAGGCTTTGAAAAAATGTTTTACGTTCACCATTTGCAACGTTTTACAAAACAACACTTCTGGCCTAAGCCTCAGCACAGACCAGATTTCACTACGTTTGAGCATAAACCTACGGTGTTAAATTTTACACCGGTACACACTAGCCCGAATATGGGCAATGGCACAATCGAATGTACAAGGGTTAATTTAGCAGCGCATTTTTCGAACCTTCAGGTTTATAATACTGCCTGTGCGGACACGCCAGTGCGTCGCTCTAGAACACTACCAAGGTAAAATTAACCTTAATAAATCCAATTGCCCACTTCGGTTCTAGTTGTTAAGGTACTAAATTTAACTGTTATCATTTCGTACCACACAGCACTACCACGTCAAAACAACACTGTTTGAAAAAGTTTAAACTCTGATAGGAATTCAGAGCACTAATTTTCATTGCCAAAATGAAAAAAATTTGCAACTTACCACAAATATGGAGCAAATATGTGGTTGAAGACCTATCAGTTTAAGCTTAAGTTTTTAAAGATTACCAAAGGTACCGGACTCGTCGCCAACTGTGATGTCCTAGGCGGGGACACACCTTAGCCCAGCGTGGGCACCAATGGTAATAAACACATGGACTACCAGAGTGTAGGCTACAGCTGATAAGACAGCGAACTTCCTGTTTACTGCTCTTTAAATACAGGGAAGTCATTTGATGCACTTAAAACTATATACAATTATGGAACAGCCTATTTAGTGGTTAAAGGGTTATCTTGGTAGGGTTAACATATAGACATGAAATTGATGGCTGCCATTGTGGAGCACACAAGTGACGACTCCACAATATAATAATTTCAAGATTCCTGGGTTGCTATGGTAACTGTACTCTCAATCGCGTTGCGAGCATGAAGAGGCATAACCTAAAAGTTCTGAAAGCTTTAGAATTATTTAAATGCTATCTTGACATCCAAGCTAACACTGTCTGACCTACATATTTTTTTTCCAATTGACATAATGAGATAATTCCAATAAAAAAAAATAGTATTTGCAGTTGTAGTGTGAGCCAGAGGTGCGCTTCAACATTGTCGTAAGAGCCCGCGTGATGCGGATATTTTGAATCTCTTGATTATTGTAAAGTACTATCAGTACTGGTGATTGTTTAGCTTGCAGTTAAATGCTTTATTGTTACTATTTTAAATCTGGGAAAGATACTCTGCAATAAATGTAAACAATGTAAGCATTATTGACTGTGGTATGTTATTTGCCAGCTTAACCACGGCAGCTAGCGTGGCATTTTACTAAAACGTCGATGGCGCAAAGAGGCTGCAAATAACGAAACAGAAACTAAATGTTGGAGCAAACGAAAGCTTCTTAATATTAATATGAAACATAGCCTACCTAAAAGAAAAGCTAAAATGTAAAAAAGACCAACAATCTTAAATATTGCCACAAGACTTTTAAGAACCTTTAGCAAGTATTGCAAAGCCATTAAATTGAGAGTAAATACAAATATAAAAAAAATTCTCTCAATTCCGCCTAAATAGACCAAAAGCCAGTTTCCTAGTTTAAGACCTAATTTACCTCTCCAGTTTAATTTCGTAAATAGCAGCTAACCGAGAGAATTTGGTTCGAAAGTAAGCCTACTCATTCTTCAGTCAAAACAGTCAAAACTATTTTAAACGAAGCTACATTCTGTGAAGTTGAAAAAGCGACGGACGGATGGACAAAGTCGTTGCAATATTCATTTGAAACCTTTCGGCTGTACAGAAGACTAAAAGGGAACTCCTATATTTTTCATTATTTCTAAACATTATGAGAAAACATTAGATCGAAACGACCGTGTTCCATTATTTGTTTTAATGATATCTGTAACAACTTCAGTTTTGTGGATTTCCGTTGTGATATCGAAATTTTGGGGATGGTTAAGAAGCTGTATAACTTCTTGTTGTTACTTTATTTATTTTTTTGGGGGGGGGGTGGAAGAAGGGTCTTGGGATGTGGGAGGTTTCTCTAAAAAGGGATTATAAAGGGATTATTCACATTCCATAAATATCCATTAGACGTACGTACAGAAAAAGAGCATTAAGCAACTGGCAATCGACTTAAAATCATCTCAAGGACGCCACTTGTTCATGATATAAAAAATACCATCAGTAATTAAACCCTTAAAAGAGCCTAATGAATTATGAGTTAGTACCATCTGTTTCATCTGTTCAGTGCCATCTGTACCATCTGTTATTACATGTTCAAGATATCTAGAAGACGCTGTGACATTTATCTTAATTCATCAATTTTGTAAAAAGTAAGGATTTGGACACAACAACACAGTAAGTCTCCTTAGTAGAAAAAATATGACAAAATTCAAAGGAAAGGATGTAATGCTCCCTTACAATCGCGAAAGCAAAAATGAGTGGACATATATAGTATGGATGCTAGCATAAAAAAATATTGGCCTGTTTCAAAATTATTTAACTCTGTAATCCACATTTATGTAAATGTAAAATTTTTGGACTTCTATGTATCCAAGATTATTGCAATGTATTCTCTACCTTTATATTTCTAAACATATGCTACTTAAATTTAGAAAAATATTAATCTATTTCAACTGCTTAAAATTAGTCAACTTCATAATTCAGGTTTTGTGTAAACGTAAATTTGTGGGATTGCTATAAACTGAAAATTAGTGCATCACAGCTCTTGCTTTTATTTCTAAACATATGCTACTTAAAATTATAAAAATATTAGCTCGTTTCAACTGCTTATAATTCGTTAACTCTATAATCCACGTTTGTGTAAAAGTAAATTTTGTTGGATTGCAATAAACTGAAAATTTATACATAGTAGCTCTAGCTTTTATTTCTAAATATATCCAACTTAAAATTAGAGCAATTTTAGCCTGTTTCGACTGCCTAAAATTAGTTAAATCTGTAATCCACGTTCGTGTAAATGTAAATTTTTGGGATTGATATGAACTGAATATTAGTACATCGTAGGTCTAGGCGCTTATTTCTAAACATATCTTCCTTAATATTAGAAAAATATTAGCCCATTTCAACTGTCTAAAGTTAGTTAACTCTATAATCCACTTTTGTGTAAATGTACATTTTTGGGATTGCTATGA
>JAHWFP010017774.1:0-12837 GCA_023313725.1 Lithobius niger | reverse complement strand
TATGAGCCTGTTTCAGCTGCCTAAAATTACTTAAATCTATAATCCACGTTTGTGTAAATGTAAATTTTCGGGATTGCTGTAAACTGATGATTGATACATTGTAGCTCTAGCTTTTTATTTCTAAAACTATGCTACTTAAAATAAAAAAAATTTGCTTGTTTCAATTGCCTAAAAGTACTTAAATCTATGATCCACATTTGTGTAAACATAAATTTTTAGTATTGCTATAAACTGAAGATTAGTGCATCGTAGCTCTAACTTTTTATTTCTAAAACTATGCTACTTAAAATTAGAAATAAAAGTCTGTTTCAACTGCCTAAAATTACTTAACCCTGTAATCCACGTTTGTGTATATATATAAATTGTTGGGATTTATTTTAACTAAAGATTGGTGCATCATGCTTCTTATTTCTAACCATATGTTACTTAAAATTAGAAGAAATTAGATTGTTTCAACTGAATGCCTAAAAATAATTAACTGTATAATCCACGTTCGTGTAAAAGTATATTTTTGGGATTGATTTGAACTGAAGATTAGTGCATCGTAGCTCTAGCTATATATTTCGAAAACTATGCTATCAAAATTAGAAAAATGTTTCAACTGCCTAAAATAGTTAACTCTATGCATCTAGCTGATTCGCGGCGTTTCGAAATCCTTGTGCTATGGTGCCGCCAACTCAACCTGAAAAGAAAGCTAACCGCAGCCCCATTCAAAAGCACAGGAGTAATGTTTAAATAATTAGCTTACGCATTTCAGGAGCCCTATTTAAAAAATGTGACGACGGTTTTACTGTTACCACATTTCTACCTACCTCTTGAAGAAAACTACTTCTTTCTCCAAGCAAATCCGACTTGTCAAAAGCCTTCTAAAAAAAGGGATAATTTTAACATTATGAAGCCTAGCACAGCCGTCACAATGGCTGGAAGTATGCAAAAAAGTAATTATTTAAAAATATCTTAAATTAGATTTTAAAATTGTGACAACGGATTTTTACTCACAGGTATCGTCTAAGTCGAAGTAAAATAATAACGTGCATCTAAAATTTCAAGGGCGCTGTCAAATTAGAACAAAAATCTGGTTTTCATGTGACCAAGGGAAGTCTTTCAGATTGACCGTGACAAACAGGTCAACTCAACTTATTTGCATACTTGAGCCGAGCCAATAATCACAGCCGTGGGTTAAAAATAGATAACCACTCGTTTCTCACCAATAACTATTGCTTATTCAATTTATTTTCGGGGGGGGGGGGGGGTTGTTTGGTAACGGGACGGGTTCCTCTAAAACAGGAATATTGTTACTTGGGTTATTTAAATTCCTGAAAAACCATTGGAATTTTTGGGATTGCAGAAAAAGACTTTCATGCAGCTGACATGCATTTTTTAATCACCTCAATAAAACGCCATTTATTTAATGTCATGAAAGTTAACTTCAATTATTATACAATTAACCCTTAAAAGCACCTAATGAATTACGAGTTATTGCCATCTGTGTCATCTGTTCTGCACCATCTGTGTCATCTGTTCTTACATATTCAAGATTCCTAGTAGACGCTGAGAAATTTAGCTTTAGTAAGTCAGTTTTGTAAAAAGTGAGGACTTGGACACCAGAACGCAGTAAGTCTCATTAGTAGAAAAAATATAGGCTTGTATAAAAAACATATTATCCCATTTCAACTGCCTAAAATTAGTGCATAAAAAACATATTATCCTATTTCAACTGCCTAAAATTAGTTAACTCCATAATCAATGTTTGTGTAAATGTAAATTTTTGGAATTGCTATAAACTGAAGATTGGTGCATTGCAGCTCTAGCTTTTTATTTCTAAACTTATGTTGCTTAAAATTTAAAAAAAATATTAGCCTGTTTCAACTGCCTTAAGTTAGTTGACTCTATAAATTCACTTTTGTGCAAACGTATGTTTTTGGGATTGCTATAAACTGTAGATTGGTGCATCGTAGCTCTAACTTTTTATTTCTAAAACTATGCTACTTAAAAGTAGGAAAAAAAAGCCTGGTTCAACTACCTAAAATAACTTAACTCTAATCCACGCTTGTGTAAACGAAAATTGTCGGGATTTATTTAAACTGAAGATTGGTGCATCGTTCCTCATGCTTACCATTACCGTTACCGAGATATATTGAAACCATTGATATCGGGCGCTTTTTCCAAGATGACGGCATTAGCTCAACACGAACAGTTGAGGAATTTTAGTAGGTTGAACCTAAGACCATTGTGAACACGTATCTGTGCCAAAAATTAGCTTATTATGAATTCCGTGATTCGACGTAACTTTAGTCTAATTTGACTTGACTATAAACGTAAAGTTTTGGGATTGCTACAAATAGTCCATTATTATTTCGTAACTCTAGCTTTTAGTTCATAACATTTGCTTATATTTAACAAGTATCTTTCTCACGCCCAGAGAGGGATTTTTGTGTATGTATTGACTAGCAAATTCAGTAACGATAACCTGAAGATTATTGTGTTTTAGCGCTAGCTTTTTGTTTCTCAACATATGGTATTGGTTGAGTACATCTTAAACTAGTATCTTACTCACGCTCAGAGAGGGTTTTTTGTCTGCTTATTTATGAGCAAATTCCGTAATGATGAACTGTAGATTATTGCATCATTATTCTAGCTTTTTAGTTCTAAACATTTGCTACTGGTTAAGCACATCTTAAAGTAGTATCTTACTCATGCCTAGAGACGATTTTTTTTCTGTGTATAGACAAGCAAATTCTGTTACGGTATGCTTGCCAAATTTTATTCATTACCATTGCATACACCTATTTATTTATTTTTATTTTTTGAAAATAGTCTTCAGTTTTAATCAGCCAATCTGTTAGAATAATACTATATTTGATTTGAAATTATAATTTTGAATGCTATATGCTACAGTGTCATCAGTTACCCGGTTTCTGTTCATGTAGTGTCGCTAATAATGGAGGGGCTTCCAAGGAGGGGGGGGGGGGCGGGGGGGAAGGGGGGGGGGGCTAAATTCAAAGTAGATAGGCCTAGTTTTTTTTTTACGCAAAGCTACTGAAATATAGGCCACAACTTTGAACCCAAAATTGTTTATTCTTTCAGGGCCGTACATTGTTTTAATCTTTGCACCCCACTTTGAAAAAGGCTAGTTATGGCACCACAAGTTACTGCAAGAATTAGGGTGTTGCAGTTATGAATATTGTCAATCACTTACTATGGCACCAAGAGTTACTGCAAGAATTGGGTATTGCAGTTATGAATGTTGTCAAGCACTTACTATGCAAAACATGCCTAAAATTCTATAAGGTGGTGATAATGACACAATGTTTAATTCAAGCCACAGCCTAGCATTTAGACCCCATGGTAGCTAAAAACATTCGTAGGATGAGATAAAAAAAACTTTTTGAAGACGAGTCCATGAAGATGTCATTAGATGTATTGCCTTACGTTAACTTGACTTTTAAGTGAAGGGTGTATCATTAATAGGGAACAAAAACAAATTAAAAAATATGTGCAAAAATATTAATCATAATTCCATCCTTGTTATATGGAATTGTTTTTAATACCCAAGAGAAAAATTGCTATTTCAGAACCATTTCAAAGATGAAGATGCTGACTGTATTGCTTCTTTGTGGATTACTAGCTGGTGCCCTCGCACGTCTACCTAACAGGTCTACCCCACTTGCAAATTATACGTACACAGGTATGTTCAGAGTTAATCCTTTAAGGCATTTATTTTGTTGCGATAGTATTTTTCAAATTTACTGTCAGTGAGGAAACAAACTTCCACCGTAGCATCCAGGGAAAGCAGTGAAAGCCACTGTATGGTTATTTGTACGAAAAAATATTCACATGTGATGTTGCTGGTAATCATTGTACCTTCCAATAATAGGTCCACTTCTGTTGTCTCCAAATTTTACGACACTACCCACATCATCCTCAACCGGCCTTATTTGCTTAACGTTCGTCACAAGTAGTGATGTCCAGCAATTACAACCAACCCTGAAGACAAAAGCACGGGTTATACATTGTTTATATTTTTCTACTGTCATTTTGACAACTGTTTTTTTTTTACCATATTTATATCGTTGAATATAGACTATGTCTGGTATGCTCTAAATTATGTTTTAATATATTTTTACTGTCATTTGAGAACTGTTTTTATTTTTTGTCCTACGGTACTTAGTTGACTAGGAATCACTGGTCCATAACTGGCCCCTCCTTACTTCATTGCATTCTCTTGCATAAATCTAGAAATTCAATTTTAAATTATTTTAAGTTAAATTAAACTAGAAGGCCTTGGGATAAATTACGTAGGTCTAGCCGGTTCCTGCAAAATTATGTGTCCTAGGGTATTCCGTATGCGGAAGGTTTTCGTCCCAGGGCATCTTAGGACAGCAGTGTCTAAATTAACGGATAACTTGCATAGCTTAGTCGAATTTATGCCAGTTTAGCTGGTTCCTGTGAAATTATGCATCCCAGGGCATTACATATCGAGGACCTTTTCTATTACAGGGTGTTGCAAATCCAGGACATTTGTGACCCCAGGCCAGTTTCACAAACTGTCCGTGAACCTGGGAATGTCAGTTTTCCTAAACTTTTGGGAGGGGGAGGTTCTCCACCCATAACGTCTTGCTATTTGGGTCATTTTCGAAAATATTCCTTACCTCCTTGAGCTTTAATCATCTAACGAGTAGTTTCAGGGGGACATTTGTGTATGAAAATGATATTTGGATATGATGTACGTCAGATTTCAAGTGGGTGATAATTACTATGAGTGGTATGTTTCCAAGTAACCTTGGGGGATTTGATTTGTACATATGTGTATTATTTGTGCATAGATTTATTCCTTGATAAAAGGTATGTGCTCATCTCCCTTAGTGTGTAAGGGTGTGTGGCTTGTGCTAATCAACCACAGCTAAAGTGATAGTACCTTTAACCACGTCATAGGCCTCTATACTCGGAGACACCCAGTATATTGTACACTGTTCTGTTTCATAACATCCTATGTTGTAAAGTCTGTTGTTAGTAAAAGTGGACAGCACTCTGGTGATGAGTGCACCCAAACCACCAAATTAGTCGTGGATCTTTTATCCCGTTGTATCCTTCGTGTGGTATCAGAACATGGCCATCCTTCCCTTCATTCACTACAGCAGCTCCCTTCCATTTGAACTTCAAACTTTTCCTGTACTACCAACCTAATGCATCGTCTAGACGTCTTCGGCCTAAGGGACCTATTTTGTCTTCAACCAACTAGAAAGAACCTGAAAACCTTCCCACACCATGTTCAGATATTAATGATTCATTGCACAGCTCCAGCAACTCAATAACCAGCCAAAAAATCATCTAGTAGCAATTTAGAGAAAATAGAACCACCACTCTCTGGAATAATTTATTCATTAATAAATCCCTCAATCTGCCATAGAGATGTCTGGATAAGAACCCCCATAATCTTTGTAGCAACAGTTTAACCAAGATGACCGAACCTGCTTTTCCTAAATAAATTTGACTGCGCATGCGCCGATTCTGACGTCATGTATTGTGATCTCTGAAATCAACATGGCTGTTGTTGTCGATCCGACGAATCGATGCAACTCTGAACCACCTGGACTAACAAACTAGTGAATACTTAATATGAAACGTAAGTAGGACTGCTCCAAACGTAAAAATGGTATTTGAGTGTATTATGCTACAATTGGCAATGTGGAATTTACGTTAGGCTCGCTAGATAGCTGCTAGAAGAAACGATCGTGGTCCTATGCGCAAGGCCAGCTGAGATAGTAGCTGCTTCCTGGATCAACTCTTATCTCAGCCGGCCTTGCCTATGCGCGACCTGACGGCATAGACCCGTGCGCCGCCACGCCACGCCACGCCACGCCGCTGCCGCCAATGATTTTCCCAATATTCTGCATGCCGTTGCTGATGAAAAATATTTTCGGCACGCCGCCACTGCCCGCTGCCGTTAATTTTTCGATGCGCAACGCCACTAGGTAGTTTTGCATTTTAATTCAAAATTTCAGTTTTAATTTTTAACGAGTTTTTCCACGATCTGAGGAACCTTAAAAACAAAAAAGGTAAGAAAGATGAAAATCCTTGAAATGGCAAAACGAAACTCAAAACAAACAAATGTTCTGAAGTACTTACTCGTCATAGTGTGCTAGTTATTTTCACATTCGCGCAATGAGATTGGAGGTGTTAATGTTTTACACTTTCAACAATCTCCGGCTACAGGTCAGCCACGATTACCAGCCCTCAGTCGGTTTGCATGCATAGCATTCTCATCAAAGACCATAGCCATAAGTTAAATTTATTTCTAACAATACAGGGTGGTCCACAAAAAACTGACGACCCAACTTTTCTAGTTAGCACCCCTCAGAACCAGGAAAGGACAGAAATCAAATCAATGGAAACGGGAAGATTTCTGTCCTCTCCTGGGTCTGAGGGGTGCTAACTAGAAAAGTTGGACTTAGAAAAGGTTGGGTCGTCAGTTTTTTGTGGACCACCCTGTAAAGGTTCCTGAACATTGTGATCATTCTGACTACCAAAGGGCCTCGTCACAAAATATGTGTAGAACAGCGTTTTTTTGTGGTGGTTGCAGTTTTTTTTTTTTTTTTTCGTCCCGCCAAGTAAAACTAGGGTGCCAAACTGCATACTGTTATTTAAACCCAAAAAATTTAGCATAAATAAGCCTAACTAACTACCCTTCTTCCCGCCATACCAAAAAATCATACATTTTTTTCTTTTTGGGGGCGGAGGGGGTGGCGGGTCCCGCGGGGGGGGGCGCCCCCCCCCCAACCGTTGCCGGCCAATGAACATTCGAGCCTTAGCTTGCAAATTTTCAACAACAATATGTGCTATCACATATGCCGTACAAAATCAAGCTCTATAGATCACAGTTGTGTTCTTGTTTTGTGTCTGGCAAAGTCATTATTTTATGATCAGAGAGTCAGAAGAACAACTTTGCAATGTGTTAATTTATGACATTACAATAAAATTCTGATCAGAAGTGAGCCCTAGCTGTTATTTTCCAATTGGTGCTGTGCTGCAGCTCTGACTGTAGATGTTGTGGATTTCAATGCATTTATTATTTAGAAATCCGGCTAAATTCTCCCATACAATTTCTGTAAAGTACATTGCATCGATATTCGTGGATTGCAAAATAGTCTTAGCCATTTTATTAAAGTGTTGTGTGACCCGGACTAGTCGGAATCCCTTGCCTTTTAATTTAACTTTATTTTCGGTAAGAAGTGAGGGCATAAATTAAACTTAAAGGAAAGAAACTAAGGGACTTGCCCATGTCCCTTAGTTTAAAAATTGTATCCATCTCAGAATACCAGCTATTCAAAACTGTGACTGATAGCCATTAAAACCTAAAGGCAGTTCGAATTAATGGTCGATAGAAACCAGTTTTTTTTTTCATTTTTAACAGAAACTGAAACCCCTACCAAAATCTGTACATCGGTTTCGACCAAAACCGAAACCACAATCGTAACTGGTAATTCATTTTCAGACATAACCGAAACTGAAACCAGATACAAAACCTCATGTAAATATTATTATTTTAATAATAGACAAAATACGATGATAAAATACTGAAATCGTGAGTGACGTCTCATTTTCGTAGAGACATAGTCATAGACCTATAGGTGGGTTTACTTTTTGTGCAAACTGCAACACAGGGTTCGGCCAAAACTGAAACCGTAACCGAAACCAGTTTTTTTTTGGTTTTGGCCGAAACCGAAACTGACCTATAACTTCACGGCCGAAACCAAAACAGAAACCGAATCAAAAAGTCAGTCGACCTCTGGTTTGCATTCAAGTCCAGTCGAATGAAATGTTAAGTGCATAGAAGTAGGCTTATTTCTTGTGTCTTTTTCCATTTGCTTATTTCCGAGGTACCTTTGTTTCATTTACATCTAATAGTGAATATTTATTAAGTTGATTATTTTTCAGAGAAACACAACCAAACAGTTAGCTGTAAGTTTCATTCAGCCTTAAGAAATATCCAGACTGGCAGTTATTTTGACTTAACATGCTCTTTCTCACACTAAGGTTAATGTTCTTTCTGCTATTTTCTACAGCGAATTTAGTTTAGACTTAATTTATTGATAAATAATGAAAATCCCTCGAAAAGACACGGTTAGTTGTAGAAAGTGTAGGAAATAACCTGGATAACCCCCAAAAAAATCTTAAAAGGGATTTCTCAACGGCTATAGGAGATTAAGTCCGCCATTGGTAAAGTGATGCAGGTTCTTGTTTCTACTCGCTCTAACAAAGAGTATTACTATCGTTCGTACAAAGAACGTCTGTCGTCTAGTTGTAATAGGTTACTGGTTTCAAAAACCACTTCAACAAATCTAACAAAACCAAATACTATCATTCCTTTCAGATTACTGGGAGTAAAAAGAACATCAATTCTCTGGTTGTAATAGGCTACTGGTTTTCAAATATTGCTGCAGCAAATCCAACAAAAGTTATTACTATCATTCCTTTCATATGAGTGTAAGTGTGTAGAACGTCAGTCGTCCAATAATAATTGGTTTCTGGTTTTCAAATATGACTACTACAAATCTAACAAAACTTAGTACTATCAATTCTTTTAATGATTGTAAGTACGCAAACGTCAGACGTCCACTTGTAATTGGTTATTGGTTTTCAAATATGACTACTACAAATCTAACAAAACTTAGTACTATCAATTCTTTTAATGATTGTAAGTACGGAAAACGTCAGACGTCCACTTGTAATTGGTTATTGGTTTCCAAATATGACTACTACAAATCTAACAAAACTTAGTACTATCAATTCTTTTAATGATTGTAAGTACGGAAAACGTCAGACGTCCACTTGTAATTGGTTATTGGTTTTCAAATATCGCTATAACAAATTTAACAAAACTTAATACTATCATTCCATTTCAGATTACTGTGAATACAAAGACAGGGGCGGAACATCAGGGTGTTCAGGGTGTTCAGCTGAAAACGGGCCCTGGCTTATTAGGGGCCCTGCAAGACCCCTGCACAGTACAGAATCAGAATGCAGAACTACAGATAAATTTAAACGAAAAAAACCACAAACCACAAAAAAGCCATTAAGCCAATAACCAACAATATTCACACACACACACACACACACACACATAAAACACAATAATTAGTCTAGTTGCACCAAGAATCATTGGAGCAGACCAGAACACCCTTCGGACTTGATTATCACATCGGTACTGAAAATTATCTACGAAGTACTATGGGCCAAGAAATATTAAGTGGATTATCCCTACTGTCGACAGACAACCGACAAGCTGCAAAATTGTACATTGCAGCAATGATTGATGTGTTTGCTGAGCAGGAAGCTCGTAGAATGGACTTTAGAGCAATGATCATGCAAATAAAATTTCATGAGCATTGACAAGTATTAAGGTAGGATTTGAAAGCAAAATTTTAAAAAATAAAGTTTTTTTTACATTATTTTATAATTGTTCTTCTGTTGGGTGGGGGTGAGGATTGGGAGGGTGAGGGAGGTCTCTTGTGGTTAACTTGTACACGGGCCCGAAGCGTACTTGTTCTGCCACTGTACAAAGACGTCAGTCGTCCTGTTGTAATTCGTTACTGGTTTTCAAATATCGTTACAACAAATTTAATAAAACTAATTTCTGTCATTCCTTACAGATTACTGCGATCACAAAGAACATTCGTTGTCAGATTATAATAGGCTACTAGTTTTCAAATATTGCTACAGCAAATCTACTAAAACTTATTACTATCATTCCTTTTAGATGACTGCGAGAAACAGAGAACGTCAGTCGTCCACTTGTAATAGGCTACTGGTTTTCAAATGTCGCTACAAAACTTCAAATATCTAACAAAACTGATTATTATCATTCCTTTTAGATGACTGTGAGCACAAAGAAAATAAACTGGGTCATTGTGCGAAGCATAAGACTAACAAATATCGTTACAACAAATTTCTAAGAAAATGCGAATCATTTGGTGTTGGAGTATGTGGCGATTGGGTTAATAGTTTTTTTACGCATGAAGACTGTCATGCATGCCTCGGTGAGTGCAAGAAAAACAGATTAAAAATTAAAACATCCGCTGCAAATTTAAGTAATTATTTTGTTTTACTTTCAGTTGAACTATTTCGTCCAGAGGTTGTACTATCATGATACGTTCGACACATTTCCAAGATGGAATTAAAGGGATTCGAAAATTTGCATTGAGGAGCCTTAAATAGGACGCCCTAACTCATTGTATTGTATGCAAAATAAATAAACAACACAAAATGAAGGAACTCGTTGAATTTGTTTACTACCGTTTTTATGAACTTCACTTTACACAAGATCACACAATTGACCTGAAACCACCTAACCACTGATGTACCATTTATTTTATTTAGATTGATGAGAATATCTATTCTATATATATAATTACACAAGTCCGCACAAGTCCGCAACGCAGCCATCGGCAGCAGCCAAAGAGGCAGCAGCCACCGGCAGCGCAGCAGCTGCATACAATGCCATCTCCGCCATCTACCGACGGAACGGCAAATTATAAGAGTAGCAGCCAAGCCCCGCTGAGATAGCAGCTGCGCCCGGAACGAACGGCCAGCAGCGCGAACATACGATGCCATCTACCGACCGAACGGCAACTGGAAGGGGGGGGGGGGGGGCAGACTGAGGGGGGAGGGGAGCGAGACGACGCGGAATGAAAGAGCGAAGCGAGCGACTCCGCTAGTATTATCATAAAAGAGAACAACAGTGATGACTCATGTTCCCTTCAGTGCTAGTGTATGGGTATAGGTTTGTTGTAGGTTTTGCTCCTACCACCTCTTCCCCGCCATGCAACCATGTACACACACACACATACACACACACATCCACACCCACTGACATGACCCAATTTAAATACAAACTGCGTTCACTTTCTGATATTACTAAGGAATAAAAACAATCCTTTTTTAATTCGACGTGTCACACTTCGAATTAATGCGGATGGGGCCAAAAAAACGGGGGTAGTAGATTTATGTCAGTGACATCTCCTCAAAAACCAGACACATTAGTTCAATTCTGATCCGACGCAATTCAAGTATGCGGGTGGGTGAGTTGCAGTGCGCCAGTACACAAGGTATTATGCTGTAGTTAATTTAGTTAGGGCGGTTTTAGTTTGCTAACTTCTAAAAAGGTCTCTGAGCGAAAAACCGTCCATGATCAGTGGCTGACGTCAGCGCTTCCTCAGCGTAAAGGTGTGCACTCAATGCCGATCATACGAAAAATTGCGGCGTGTGACTGCGCATTTCGGCAAGTCAGCTCTTCAACATTGCGGTCGGTTAGAGGCTATCGTGTACGTCGAGATGGCTTCTCTCTTATGGCGCAGAACAACATAAAGTGAGTCATCACGTACCTTTGCGGTGATCTGGATGGTACACCGAATTTCTATGATTGAATCTGGACGGTACAATGCATGCGATGCTCGTATAAGACTTTTGCTGTTAATTACTGCGCCATCCTCGCTGCTTTTCAGGTGAGATATATTACACTATTTTATTACGCGTATTTGTGGTGTTGTTTCCTATTGAACGAGTGAGCAAAGCGAATGATGTCCTGTTTTCACGGTGGCGGACTGGCCAGAAGGGGGGAAGGGCGGGATATTCCTAATGGCCCCTGACTTTCAGATTTTTTTAAAATCCGTAACAGGAAGACTCACGTAAGTTTTACTGGTTCGACATTAGTTTTAACCACAGATTTAAAATTACAAATAATAATAATAAAGATAATTATAAAACGCTAGTAAAACAAGTACTTTGTATTGAGTAGCCTAACAAAAATTTGCCACATGAAATTGCAGTGTTACAGTCAATGTGGACGTTGTCACAATTTTTGTGTGAATATTTTAACTTTTGTTAATACACCTAAAAAGTGTAAATAAATTTAAAGCAGTCAACCTCACGTACCCTCAGCGCAGTATGATTTCTCCTACTCCCCCCCCCCCCCCATCAAATTACCTGCTGAATTTATGAAATATGGTGTTCGAAGATTTTAAAAATGTAAAAGTCTGATGAACAAGAACAACGGGTACGGGAAACTGTAAAACAACGAAGCTTTCAGTTTGTTTTTTTTTGTAAGAAAACCAATATCAGCGTCCGATGAAAACGTATCTGGTCAGAGATTGCATCGTCGCACACAAGATTCTCGCTCATTTGCCGTATCGTAGTAGCAAACGTTACGAGACAATTTTTTTTAATATAATGTGCAATATAGTAGATATTCTTCAGTACACCATGCATTTAGATTTTTTAGTAGTGTCCTGCTGGTATGTTTGCCGTTCCAACTTCATACGTCAATTACAGATATTTTTTAGGAAGTGACTGCTTGAACCGGGGGTACGCGTAGCGCCACCGAGTCGCAGTTGCTATATCGACCGGGTATGAATCTAACAGCCAATGAAATCGCGTCGTTCACGTCTGTGGGCGTCACCTTCAGATTCGCGCTAATTTTGTCCGATTGTTGACGCCATTGCGATTGTTGCGGATCGTTGCTATAGCACATTTTAGTTGTAATTTTGGTTGCATGGTATTTTTAAGCTAGACCTGCCTTTAATGTGTCAAAATAGACCGTAGGGCTGATTTAGTTAACAATCTTTAGTAGATTCTAATAGGTTGGTCTGTAGTAGTTGCATTTTATCTGTAAGCCTAGTTTATGCTTGGTTTATGTAGCCCCTCCGCTGGGATTGTAGAATGTATTGGTGACCAAAACTAGTAGTCGGGCATTTGGAAACATGATGACCGGGAGAGTTCAAGTTGGGGGTCGTCTATTTGGGATGAAGCTTACCGGAAAAAAAATGGGGGGGGGGGGGG
>JAHWFP010017773.1:27500-38989 GCA_023313725.1 Lithobius niger | reverse complement strand
GGGGGGGGGGGGATTGAGGCTTAAACACAGAAGGGAAGTTCTTAAGGAGCCAAGGGCAAAAAGATACGGTGAAAGACATAGAGATTTAAAAGAAAAAGACTCAACGCAAGCATGGCCAAAACGAGGTGGTGGAAGGGTAAAGTGGAAAAGGTCACGCCTGCCTTACCAATTTGGTTAGACCTACCAGGGACACGAAGGTTCCCGTTAGCATCGCCAGACGAGGGAAAAGGAATGGGAAAGGAGGGCGGCCAATTGTCACCAAACAAAAAGGTTAAACATTTAAAAAAAAACTGTCATGAAACCGGAACTTCGACGTTCCAACAACAGATCGGTCGCACGATAGCCTAGGACGATATATGGTAAACTTCACCCCTGCCAGTTCCTATTTCATAAAGGTTTTGTATGTGTAGAAAAAAGTTCGTGTGTGTCTCAATAAGCCACCGTACGTTGCCATCACGCAGCTTAAAAATAGCGAGAGAGAGAGAGAGAGACCACATTTCGTGAGGGTGCATCGTGTTAGCTAACATTTGCCGTATGCGGTTTGTAAAAAAACCACGAATAGGTTTACTAGTTTGCGACAATGCAATGTTTATTTGTCGACATCTTTGAACTCCAATAGAGCAGTGACACGACGTAGTATTATTGTATATAACTCTATGGTGGAACCTTAATGGGTTAGCTGCAAGGGGCACTTCAGAAAGAAACAGAAGGGCGTCATACTGCAGCCGATGCTGTGAAGAGTGATTTCTTAGACCTAAAACGCGCGATTTTTGTTGTTGGAGAAAACAACGATATTTTAAGCCTAAGAAATCCGCTCTTCCATTTTTCTCCCTCCATTTTTATGTAGTGCACCTTGTAGTTATGCCCTCCAAAACCCATACTGGTGCCAATATGGCGGCAAATGTCACTGCACTATACGGGCCGTCTTAACCTACGATTTCCAGTGCCATGTTGTGGTCCTTGTTAAGCGATGAGAGCTATAAGCACTAGTAAACCTTCTGTGACGTTACGTTGCAACCATTGCGACTGTAAGAATTACTACCCCCTGCTGTCATTTGGTGACTGGGTTTCTTTAAGAACCCTAAATCGCTTAGTATTTGGGGCCTCAGCAAGTATAAACGTGCCAGTGTTGTCTATCATCATCCCTAAAACTACCTCTCCTTTAACTTATAAATACTTTATTCATGATGTTCATTGACAGTCGGCCACCGTGTATCACATTCAGCCAGCACCAGCTTCCTGTTTTACTAACTTCTCCAACTCTGTTTATCGGGTTAGCAGCGACAGACCGTGTTCGTGCATGGAGCGTGATTACATGGGAGCTACTCGATCTGTCCATTGGGATTAACTCCCGACTCGCTTTCCTAAGGCGTCCTGTAATCACTTGTGATAAGGTTAATACCAAAACGTATTGCGTCTAATATGGAACGGGACAACTTTGCTTTCGCTCAAGGTGGTAATTCCAGAAGTCGATTTGAAAGGCCACCTTAACTTTTTAGTGCATTTCGATGAGTGCGTAATGGATTAAATTTCCACAACCACTGGGGCGCAACTTAAAATTCAACTGCACATAATAATCGTCCCGCTGTTGTAATATTTTGGGTTTAACGAGCCTAAACGTCTCTTACTTGGATATATTCAGGTCGTCACTCGTGTTTTGATGTGGCATGTATCACTAATACCCATTGTCATTAATTTTGTAATAGTGATTAAATGGGAAATTATAACGTGACTGAATTCATTTCCTAGTGTAATGAAATGTAATTTCTAGAGATCGTGGCAGCGGTTAGTTTTAAACCTGTTTAGTTGGTTGTAGTTATGTTACATCGAGCAGACTGGATATGCAGTTATTGCATGATTCTTCCCTTTGCAGCAATCCAACTCGTCTAGCGGTGTGCTGCTCTCTTAAGCTTGTAGCACACTGCTCTGTTCCCTTCTGTCCCGTTCCGACGATTGACGGCAACGGATGTTCCAGCACACATTGCTTCCGTCACTGACCGTTTCAGTCGGCTCTGCCAAGCTTTTAAAATTGATCGCGCCTAAAGTGACAATGCAAATGAAGAAGGACTTGTCGCGACCTCTAGTAGGTAATTTAATAGAAAGTCATAGTAAATTAGGGATTAATTCTTTACACTCGGGCATGATAACATTTAAGTTCAGAAGGCAACTGAAATAGCTTCGCATCTGTATTTTTTAGGGGAAATGCGTTATGCGTAGACTCGTGACACAGCCGACGGGTTGTCATGGAACGGGACGGATCAGTATACGCGGCTCTTCTAATTTACACGCTTTTAATCCAAACAAAAACTTGATGGCCTGCGACGTGACATGACGGAACGGAATGCAATGGAGTAGTGTGCTACAAGCTTTAGTCACACGTACGTCACTATTGCTCGGAGAAAAAGTGACGAATTTGTTAACGGACTCTTGCAAATGTTTTCAGTCGAGATATACGCCTGTTTTCAGACTCTTTCTTTAGCGCTTTGGTGGAGGTTAAGATTTCTTTCAAACTGCTAGTTCCCTTCAGAAAGGTCTGGTTGGGTGGTCACTTAATCAGAACTGAGATAGCTTGCAGAGCATGTTCAAGCATAGTTAGCTGAACATTCCGTTCTGTTCCTTGAATGTTTTGATGTTTTATAGCTTTTTTTTGTATTTTGTATTGTTGTTTTGTGTACTACTCAACTCTTTCTTAAGATTGTGAACTTACTTTTTTAGAGATTTTCTTTGAGGAAATGATATTGTATTTTGATTATCTCATCATGTATGTATGTATTCCAATATTGATTTTGATTCGTATGTATATTGATTTTGATCCGTTATTGAAGCCACATTTTTGTTTTTGCTAGCAAAAAAAGCCAGTTCATTTTTTCTTCTTTACCCGCTGACCTTGTGCCACGCGGGAGCATCAACGATTAATACGAAATACTGAGGTATTTATATTACGATACTCGGGGTGAACTTCTTGGACAGTGGCAAGACGAACTAAAGCAAACGTATCTTCCAAGAAAGATTTCGTTAATCAAAAATGAAAGTTAGAGATTCGAAAGCAATCAGATACTGCCTATGTCCTAACCTAAATAGGATGGTATCTGATCGCCTTCAAATCTCTAACTTTCGTTCTTGATAATGAAAACATTCTCGGCAAATGCTTTCACAGCAGATAGTTTTGCAATGGTTCAAGAATTTAACGTCTAGCTTTGCAATACGAATGCCCCCGTCTGTCCCTGTTAATCATTACCTTGGGTTCCGAAAAAGAACTTACTTATTCGTTACTTTTTCTGCACTTGTGCTATTGTATTTGCATTATTATCACATAATCTGATACTGAATAGCGGAGACATCCATCTCGATCATTGATCTGTGGCTGAGATTGACACTAATGACCTAGCTGTCGAAATGCTGTAAAACCTCATCCCCCTACACTGTCGCAAATCTTGTACTTGCATGTTTGCTGGGGCCAATGGCCAATCGTAGTTTTGGGTGTCCAATCTTGCATAGATGGACATTATCTATGTCTTATGACTTAATTTCCGGTTCCTGTCTCTAGAACCCCCTAAAACTTTCTATTACCCATAATACCCTGGCTGTTTCGCGGTTGTCAGGGGCAACCAAAACGTATTTAAGCAAGGGGGCCAGCATGGAAAAATCAGAAAGCCTTCGGGCCAGCCAACTGGCTGGTCCTCTTCAACCCCTGCTAGGTTTCCTAGTTAGGGGGATTTTGGCTTTTAGGCCTTTAGTAGGCCCAATTTTGGTTAGGCTCTTTTCCCCCAACCTAAACTAAGCCTTTTTATTAACCCTAACTTAACCCCAAAGTTACCCAACCCTTTTCCCACTTTGAGTTTTCAGTCTAATTAGTTTAGCTCTCCCACAGTTGCTATTTTTTGGTCATACACCATATCTCGATCGGTTCACATCTGGTGTAGGCGGAATGTCACTGGTGGATTCACATAGTACGAATTGATGAAGTGAACTCACTCCCTCTTTGAAGTGGGGATCTGAACAGGCAATTGCTAAAGTAGGCTTATTGTTCTGCTTGCTTTTTGAAAACTTGTACAAACCTTCTTCAACTAGTCTAATTTGTATTTTTCTCCCATCTAAGTTCATTATGTCCACAGTGCCAAAATGTTATACCATACCAAATACGAATGACGCAATCGAAGATGGATCACTACGGGTTCTAGGCGATGTGAGTGGCTGTTTTCATGCTGCGATATGATGTCATTAAGCCTGTTTCTGCAAAATTAGCCCAAACAGCCAATCATAGTGCTGCAACGAAGTGGATCTTAACGCTGTAACTGGTGGATTTGCACACAACATAGGTTTTTTTTTAAAAGCTCTCCGTTTACAACTGTTATCCATTGTTTTCAAAATAGCAACAGCAAAATGATAATAAAAAAAGTAAAAGCGTTTACTTTAGTCAAATTATAGTACATGGAGATTTTTTTTTTATTTGTTTCCATTTTTCGAACAAGTAGCCAGTCGCATTTTACAGACCCGATTCTTGTTTATAACGTCACTTCCACCTGTGGCCGGGTTTATGACGTCCCTATGAGTATCATGGAAGCACCCTGTGTTTGCATGTAATTTGACACGGATGTAAGTTTGTAACCCAGGAAGAAGCATATTGGCACTTCTTGTGCTACCAGGTATCTTTCATTCTCTGTACAGTATCGCTGGATTACAGTACAAAACTTGAAACTATTTATTACCAGCATCACCTCTCTTTCCCAGCACTAGGAACCAAGACTAAAACAACAATATGCCAGGATTCAAAAGCATAACAATGCATAACAATACTTCTGTGCAAATAATTGAAATACACCCTTATATTTTTATTCTTGCATTGAGTTCTTGTATATGCAGCCCCCTTTCATTGCCACGGAAATGTGCCTCCTCAAAAAATTTTGCATATTTTAGCCTAAATAAATGCTGTGGTTTTATACGACTGAAAAAGATCAGAACAACCTTTTCACGGTTGTTCTGGAATTAGTTTTATTTATTTCCTGCTTCACCTAGCATTTCTTTTGCCAAACCAGGTTAGTAGTACACCTTTAAATTGAATTCCAGTTAGGTTTGCAGGAAAATGAAGAAAATATTCGTTTTTGTGTTGAGGTGCAGGCACGAGACGAGCAAGAGATGTTGGGATTGGGAAGGGGGAAGGGGTTTGGATTCGAATTGGGTTGGTGTTTTGAAGCGCGATTGTTTTGTAGTCAGCAATTATTTACGGGCCAGACGCACACAAGTCTGACACTTCTCACATTCAAACCGATGCCAGCCAGCACGGCGTTGGTGTGTTACTACAGCAAGTGGCATAGGCAAAATAAAAATACGAAATGCACAAGATATAAAAAAGAAGAACGAAAAAAGAAAATGCAATTTCTGCCAATTCCCTTTATCGCGTGGAACGTGGTTGCTGTTGTGTTTGGATTCAGCATTGCTCGCTTTGCCGGTGAATGCAGATAGCAGCAGGGTTTTGGGGGTGGGGAGGTGAGTCGGCGGTGGGTGGGAGGGATGAAGGGGGTAGCTAGCTAGTTCGCTTGTGCGCGACAACATCAAACGTCTGCGAATCCCAATGGATGCAAATGGGAGACACCAGCGAAGAGTGCGAGCGCAATGCGGCAGGGTCTTCTGTTTCTTAAGTTTGCGCGCATAAAACTGTTGGTCGGCCCTGCACGCAGCTTCTTCTTGCAGGCAAAATTGCAGACGAAGCAGACGCGACCATACGTAGAACTTGCAATCAGTTAAAGCCTAACAATTTTGAGTGCTTGGTACACTAAGAGGAGTGTGTATGCTGGAAAATTGGATGAATGAAGATTTGCTTGTTGGTACACGAAGCTACTTCAAGCGTTGATATCCAGTTTTTGGCTGTACATTTAAACTTGGGAAGAAGTTGTTTAAACTCTTTTGTTGCCCCGGTGAGTGGCAACAACTGGTTATGGATTGAACTAGAGCAGTATATGATCATCTTCGAGCCTCTAACTTTCTTTCTTGATTAACGTACCATTCTTGGCAAATTCTTTCACAGTAGCTCATCATATGACGGTCCAACAATTTCACCTCTGCAATACGGGCCCCCATTGCAATACGGACCATTGCAATACATGAGCCCCCGTTTCTCCCTATTATTGTTTTTTTTTCACGGTAAGCTGGGTAAATCCCTTTAAAATCACCGATTCAAATCTAAATTAAATGTTCACAGTCCAAATATAGGATACATTCCAAATGCTCAATACAGCATTTTAGATCTTAGTGTTGAGGAAGGGGAGGGTTTGAAACTTTATGTCCATCGACAGCTAGATAATTACCTCCAACCTCGGTTACAGTGCATTGGTCCAGGCAACCTGCGCCACCCATTACAGATATGTTAAATATACCTCAAAGGTATATCCTATTATACATCTTGCCTTCTGCAAAAATAAAAAAAACCTTGGACAGACTCATCGCCCAATTGACCCACTTAGTCGCACTGAAATATTTCGCTCTAGTCTCACTGCAATGCAATGGTTCCAACAGTTTTCATACAGTATGTTTGGAATATTTGACATCAGTGTAGATGACAAATTCCCAAAATGCAACGAAGTCTTGCAAAGGCTGATGTCAATTCATGTCCATTTGCTGACACGGTTATAAAGCGAAAGAACAAGTGGAAACAAAAAAGTAAATGAAAAGTAATCGGAAGCCTAAATTTAATCAATTTAAATAACGGTTTTATTACAGATGTTGCCGTAAGTTTCTACTCTCAGTATGGGTTAATGGTAGGAGTCGAGCCTTTCGTCTCAAAGGTCTAGGGTTTAATTCCCGGTCAGGCCTGACTTTCAAGTCCAAAAGGACACAGAAATAGGTTCACATACGTATTTATTTATCACTTATCGAGCCGATTTGGATTTCCGTCCTGAGTTTGGGATCGAGCCGAGGCCGAAGACGGAGCGGAGCTCCACTTATGAATACATTCGAATGCAGTCTTTGTAATCACATCACCCAATAACCACTGCATCAATTTAAGTCAGAGTTTGCACATTGACAGTGCTACACCCAGAGATGGATTGTAAAATAAATGACAACTTAAAATCTGACACGTTGTTGAGGAATAAAGATGGTGACAAACCTGTGAGGCTACTGACACTTTGCCAAGGGATTAAGTGTCATGGATGTAATGCGTGCTGTAATTTTTGCCAGCATTAATTTTCAACTGAATGCAAGTTTGCACGTTCCAACAAAAAATCTGCAAATCTGAGGATGCTTTGTCTGTTGAAAAACAGGTTGTCAGAATAGCCGGAAAAACCGCTCGTTGCAACTGCCGTCAACGCCATCCAGTGACCAAGTACGAAAGCAAATGGACAAAGAAACAAGATGTGATGATGCATCTGAAAAAATACGCCACAACACTGTCTCCAATGCAACATGGGTTTGCTGCCTGTGCCCGATGTATTGTTTCAACAATAATTGTTTTTTTTTAATATATGTTTATGCAACTTTAATTTATTGTGTGATTAATAATCTCTGTGCTGAGTTTTGTCGACAGTGAAAGTGATTTCGACCTAGTTATTGGTTTCTAGTCCGCATATGTAACGCCATTAAAGTAAAAAAAAACTATGTTGGTTCCTGGCTTTCGTCCATCCCCAGCTACGGGTCGTTGGGTGACCTCGGGGTAGTGTTATGACCTAAATAACCATGCACTGTCTGCGATTCGCACGATGGTATTTCTATCAAATGATTGATTTTACGGGTAATTTTTGGGTTGTAACTAACGTTATCTACCAACTGCCAGTGGCAAGAGGGGAAGCAGCCACGAATCAGCGCTAACGGCCATATTGCGTAACCTACTTCCATGTAATATTGCTCTCATGATCCGATTAGCAGTTTAATACAACCATGGTAGATCATTCCCAGACCATTAGGGGTCGGACGAATATTCGAATATTCGTTAAGAGCATATTCGAATAATATGTATTCCATTCGAATAACATTCGCAGAAAAAATGTTCTGTCATTTTACGTTTTTTAAAGTTTTCCTGTGGGTTTCTCGATTCCCAGTCAAGTCTTCCCTTCCCCCTTTCTTCCCAACTAATGCATTAGTGCGAATGATCCAAGCGTTTTGGACAGCTCACTTGCATGTGAAGGGAGGGGATTGGGGGGGGGGGAGAAGGGGAGGTGCAGATTTCGGATGCAGGCAACAGTTTTCCCTAAAACATTTAAGAAAGAAAGAATGGGGAAGTCAAACAAGGCCATGGTAGGCAGTTGATAAAGTTGACACGTCAACTTCAATATCTCAAGTGAAAGGGTAAGGGGGTTGTGTTATGTATGCCTTCCAAATTGGCTTGCTTAGTATATTAAATTAAACTTGTGGTAACATTACGTAGGCCTTGCACTGCCAATTCATCAATAAAAACTTAGGTGTTTAATGAAAAACAGATTTTTGTTAGGGGGGGGGGGTAAAAAAGGAAAAAAATTGTAAGAAATTATCGAATTTTTTTTTACGAGTGGTAGAATATGTTTTTCCCAATTGTTCGGCCTCCGGACAGACCACCTCCCCCCCCCCCCAGACCATCTTGTTGTGCTATTTTTCTTTCCGTTCTTTACAAGGTAACTTGTCACGTCATCCAGTAAAGTTTACCATTATTCGTGATGCCTCGTACTACACTGTTACCAGTCTGAGTGACAAAATTTATTAGGTTTCTACTACGAACGCCAACCAGCACTATATTTAACGCCAAAAGAATGGCGACTGCTGACGTTCATCAATATTGATCTTCTTGTTCCGTCAAAACCAATTGAGATCTATTGTTGTTCAATTTTTTATTATTATTATCAGATATGCGTCAACCGTACTTTCGCAAGAATGGGTAAACACCCATTTTTTTCGTTCATGGAAACTTATTTTAGGCCTCATTGTAGCTAACTTTTAGCTTCATTTGAACTATTTTTTTTTCTAATTTATGGAACAACCATTATAGCTCTCATTTTAGATAATTTTTAGCTTTCATTTTATATAAATTTGCCTTCCATTTTAGTTCATTTATTTTTTAATTCATGGAGTATCCATCCATTTTAGCTAATTATTACCTATCATTTTATCTAATTTTTTTTTGCAAGTCATTGAGCAATCATTTTACTCACATTTTAGCTAATTTGATTTAGCTTTCATTTTCGCTCTTTTTTTTCAACTCGTGGGACAACCATTTTAGCTCGCGAAATAGTGGCAGCCTTAGCCCGGCTAAAGGCTGCCACTGTTTCGCGAGCTAAAATGGTTGTACCACGGATTGAAAAAAAGAGCGAAAATGAAAGGCTAGCTAAACCCAATTAGCCAAAATTAGCCGCATTCCTTCGCTTGTTGAAATCAAGCGCTACATGGAACTAACTAATGGTAGATGGCGCTAGATGCCGCAGCCTGTCATTCGGTGAATAGGCAGCTTTAAGGCCGCGCGCGCACTGAGCGACTTGGCCGCGCGGCAAGGTCGCTGCAGCCAATGAGAATACTTACCGTTTATGTAAAACCACGCACATTTTCATTGGCTGCAGCAACCTGGCCGCGCGGCCAAGTTGCTCAGTGCGCGGGCGGTCTAACACCAAGTTGCATAGGGGAAGTAGAAATAACTAAGTACCAACTCGCGCTGCAAGCTTTGTGAAGGGGCCCCGGGATCCCCGAGCAAAGCGAGCACCAACAGCCCAGTGGTCAGCATCCCCTCATCAGAAGTTAATTCATGCAACTAAGGCGTATTTTTTAAACTTCTCGGCAGCTCAAACAGAAAATATGATAATTTTCAGCTAGCCGGAAAAAAGTTTGCCCAGTTTAACTTTTCTTAATTCAGTTAAATTACGGTTTGTTTGTAACCTTTTAGGCTATTTTTGCACAGAAATATTCCGAAATAGAGAAAAAGGAACCAACCATGGGTACCCACTGACAGTTACACTGACAATTACACCAACCAACTAGTAATTCAAATCTACCCAACATCTTACACTCTGAAGAAATACGAATGTCAACAATGTAGGAAGCGACCTTTGGATGACAGGCTCATAGACCGAGGGTACACGTAGGTTTCTTACGTCGCTTCATCTTACGTCGCTTTACCTTACGTCGATGTAGTGCTTAGAGCGCTTTAAGAACCTCCGTGTACCCACCTAAAACCATTTCAAGTCGCTTTATCTCAAACCACCTCGATACGTCGACGTAAGGAGTTGAAGCGCTTTAACAACCTACGTGTACCCACCTAAAACCCATTTTCTACGTCGCTCTAAGGATTGCTTCCCTTTGATTGGTTGAAATGAGCGCGATGAAACGTCACGAAACTAGGACGGCCACATGTCACTTCGTTAAAACGAAGTCGAAAGCCAGCTGGCTGAATGGGGACTTCGCAATAAAGAGGGGTTTGCTTGATGGGGGGATTAGATAAACGCGATGCAGGAACCCCGCTGTCGTTTTAACTCACTCCAACTACAACCTCCGTGTAACCACCTCTCTCCTAAAGCGATGTGAGTTCAAGTCGACGTAACGTAAAGCGACGTAAGATGAAGCGACGTAAGAAACCTACGTGTACCCTCGGTCATAGACCGAGGGTACACGGAGGTTTCTTACGTCGCTTTATCTTACGTCGACGTAGCTTACGTCGATGATAGTGCTTAGAGCGCTTTAAGAACGTCCGTGTAACAACCTAAACCCACTTTCAAGTCGCTTTATCTCAAACCACCTCGTTACGTCGACGTAAGGAGTTGAAGTGTTTTAACAACCTACGTGTACCCACTGCTTCCTTGTGATTGGTCGAAAAGAGCGCGCGTAAACGTCACGAAACTAGGACGGCCACATGTCACTTCGTTAAAAGGAAGTTGAAAGCCAGCTAGCTCAATGGGGACTTGGGAATAAAGAGGGGTTTGCTTGATGGGGGGATTGGATAAACGCGACGCAGGAACCCCCGCTGTCGTTTTAACTCACTCCAACTACAACCTCCGTGTAACCACCTCTCTCCCTAAAGCGATGTGAGTTCAAGTCGACGTAAGGTAAAGCGACGTAAGATAAAGCGACGTAAGAAACCTCCGTGTACCCTCGGTAATAGTTCTGGGTTTTTCAGGAGTAAGGTGTCGGTATAGATTCTAGGGTCTTGTTTTAAGATATTTGCGTAGTTTTAAGAATGTGATTAATTTTTTTTTTATTCCGGCGCTGCCTCAGAAAGCTCTCGTATATGTTTTCAGATTTTTTTTTTTTTTTTCAGTATATCCAGCACCCCTCGGGATAATGGCGGACTCGACCGCCATTCTTCAAGTTTAATGAATGCAGAAGGGCTAAATACTGCATTCCTCAAGTGTGAAGCGTCTTCCATTTTAATTATAGTCGTTGACTTACGATGGTAACGATACAAACACCAAATCGAAAATTTTAATGTATTTTAATGTGTTTCACCGCAATGTTTGGTTTAGTACTTTCGTTCAAGTTCGGAGATTTTTAATTGATTTCCTGTAGTAAAGCAAATTTGCATCATCTTATGTTGATCAGTG
>JAHWFP010017773.1:3338-27400 GCA_023313725.1 Lithobius niger | reverse complement strand
CCGGACTCCCCTGCGGCCTACCACTTACATTCTGCCCTAGTCTGGTCGGAGTGGGGCCCCCCCCGCCGCCCCGTTCCTGCCCCCCCCCCCCTCCCCCCAACCTTTCATGCCCCTTCAGCGTTCACAAGAATGATGCTCCAGATGACTCCAGATTAGGGGCATCTATATATATAATACGCTTAGGTTGGGCAAGCAAATTCATCATTATTATGCACGGGAGGGGAAGCAGGGATGGGGATATTCCTACCACACAATAGGGGAATCCGCGTCCGGGGGGGGGGAGGGGCAGGCGGTGCGGGACGGGAAAGGGGTTACCAGGGGGGCGGGAATCTGACCAGACTATGGCAGAATGTAAGTGGTAGGCCGCAGGGGAGTCCGGAGTAGGAGGCTGGGGGCAGTCGGCTCCCTTTTTATTCCATACTGCCCACTACAGTATTTCGCTCAGGTATGCGGAAACTGGCTAGACAGGCGTATGTTACGCCGGGGGACAGCTAGTGTTATAAAATGCTTAACTGATACGTTTATTTTTTGTTACAAATTTCTTTTCAGTTGAGTTGTCTTCAGCCCTCCTTCCCCCTGTACACGTCACTTCCTGTCGTATATTAGCAACACATTTCTCACTATCTGCTTTTTGGAAGGGAGGTCCCCCCCCCCAAAAAAAAACCATCCCTTAGCCTATTTACGCCACTGATGTTGATACTGACACTCATCATCCTGACACTCATCAGGTACTAGGAAGAGGCCAGTGTTTCGCAACTGCAACACTTTAGCTTTTGGTTCCTGTTTGACAGACTTCAGATTTTGCATTTACCCGCTTGTTTAGACGTTGAAGAGCAAAACAAAAATATGACAAACGGTAACAGATTACAGCGGTTTATTCTTGACCTGTGCATTCTTCGTTGATCCTACCCAAAGCAAATGGTTGATCCCACAAATCCACGATCGAGCCAGTTCGTCCACCTTTAATCCTCTCCCCACTCTTGCTCAGTACTTTGTCAAAGTTTTCCACCGTGTCGTATGCCCTAACCCCCTCCCACCTCCCACTCAACCACTCTCCCCCTTCGGTTGGTTTGCCCGCCAGAGAGCGTTCCTTTCACGCAGCGGACATGATTAATCATCATTAACACTGTGGTCTGGTTTGCATTCAAAGCTAACCCTGCGTGTTAGAAGTGCTTTGCACTTGATTGCTTGTGATCCCAACATGCACGGATGCTAATACCCGGACTCCCAACTTCTACTACTACACCAATGCGGTCATAACTAGTTAGCACCCATTAAAATCAGAAGTCATTACAATACAACTTAATATCCCCACCCCGATGTTGGTAACCCCCCCCCCTTCAAGTTCATGAAGAAACACCTTTAGTTTACGATCAGATTCACTCACTGAGGCTTAGGTTACGTAAATTACATAATAAGCACGCTGCGGTTTTATCACGATCAGTTGTGTCGTTGCGTATGTTTTATACAGTGGAGTCACATGGGGGGGGGGGGGGGGTTGAGGGGCATTGCTCCTGCCCTTTTTGGAAAAAAAACTCCTTTTTTGTCCTTTTTTGGGGAAAAAATATGCCGTATTTCGGTTTTTCGAACTGATAAATGATGGTGCTGTAGGCAAAGGAAGGGCCTACAGGCCCAAAACGGCAGAACAGAGGCCACGAAAGGGCCAGAAAGGGGCATAAATGGGTAAAAAAGACAATGACAGGCAAATAAGGGGGGGGGGGGGGGAAAGAGAGCCTGACGAACCAAAAAAAAAATACTGGTTTGGTACCAGAACAACTTAAATTCAGCCTTGACTTGGAAAACACCCATAAAGTTTATAAGAAACTCCTTTAATTTTCGACCAAGTTCACCCATTAAGTTCTTCCTCACCTATAAAATTCATAGGTGACCTGGGCCCTATTGGGTGCATTCGGTCGAAAATTAAGGGCGTTTATAAACTTAGCGAGTGTTTTGCAAGTCAGGGTTGAATTTAAGTTCTTCTGCAACCTTGCAAAGTAAACTTCAATTTTATGCTCAGAAGCTCTTTCCATCGCCGCCACATCGAAAACCAAAATGACCGATTCATATATGCACGTGTTTTAGATTTTAATTCGTTAGTAAGCGATGTTTTTAGCGTGTCTGAGTGTCTCCTTCTGGGTTTGAGGGCAGCTAACTAGGTTTGACCCATCAAGGCCTACTCACAACAACAGCGCCGCCCTTGTGGAGAATGGAGCTTTTGGAATTCAACATCAGCAACTAAGCATGCCTTTGCGTGCGTCACTTCGGGCATGGAATGCTTGCGGACTGAGAACCGCGTTGGGCGACTCCATAATCGTGGCCTGTCTTTCCGTTTAGTCCGTTGAATCCAGTGTCTGTCTGATCATCCTCGCTCCTTGATAATTTGGACACCGAAAAGTGTGGCTTAACGCCCATCCTTATTGTCTTACGATTATTATAGTTGGCTGCGATTTTCAATAGAAATTAATCAAATGTACAATACACGACAATGCGCCTATGGCGCTCTCGTGTAGCGCTCTCACCCAAGCCACAGGTCCAATAAGAGGATGATAATGGGAGATTCCTTGTCTCTGTTCGGCTATTGATTGTAGCCAACTGTATAACTGCAGTAAGTGTGAACACGAAATGAAGTCGGGTGTGTTGTAATTTAATAAAGTCGGGGGTAAATCTGGTGTGAACAGGACAAAATGAGATTTTCGATTTCGAGTGCAGTTATTAATGAAGTTGGAACTGCATGTTAGTAGAAAATTTAATCTCTTCGACCACTGTTCTGACAGCAGTTTTGTGGGAGGATGAGACGGCTAGGAAAAAAGAAAACCCTCATTTCCAAACGCTGCGTTAGGCATACCGCGATTGAATTAGTTAAAACAAGACTTTACTAATACGCAACATATACACCGAATTACAAGAGGAACAAAAGTGGTGTGTGCAGTATGGAGAACTTGGATAAAAACACAGTAGGTGATGACGGTATTCACACATTTGATACCGAAATATAAGGTTTTGTTTTTACTCGCTTGAGCAGCTGGCTACAGTGTTTCTATCCCACTTAAAAGAGCATTAATAATTAAAAATAATTATAATAATTAAAAATGTTTACCGCATTTATGGGGAAGGTTTACCGGAAGGGGTGTGGCCCACTGACACCGGACCTAATTCACGTCAAAGAAAGCTGCCAAAGTGCTGGGGTAAGAAAGATATACTAATTTTAAAAAAAAAATAACAAGAGAAAGCTAAAAAATCACAAAAGACCTAAAGATTTCTCTTAATAAATTTCTGGGGATCCTTAGTCATCAGCATGCGTCGAAAGCCTGATTCAGTGTCCATGCGCACTGTCATGGAACGAAAGGCATTCCACACTGGTACCACACGAACGGAGAAAAAAATTTTCCGGCACTCCATTCTTGAGCTATACCATGCGCAATGGCTGTTTGTCGTGACGTCACCATGAGTTAGCCAATGACGAACGAGAACAACGGCTGTTTGGCCATCTGATTGGACTTAGCCCAGTCACGTGACGTGCACGTCACAGCAAACAGCCATGGCGCATGGTATAGAAACGGCCAACTTGCAAAGGTGACCACTGGTATGTTATGTAGTAAGTAAGTACAGGATCAAAAAGTGTTAAGTCCACCGAGATAAGTCCTCGAAGAATCTTATAAGTAAGGAAGAGATCAAAATGGAGTCTTCTAAGCTCAAGAAGCTCAAATCCAGTCCGGTTCAGGCGTTCCAAGAGTTGTACGTGTCTCAATCCAGGAAGTCCCTAAGCAGCGCAAAGTCCTGCATTTTATGGGTTTCAAAACTCCCAGGTAGACGGCACACGAACACACATACTATGATTTAGCTCAAAACAAAGAAAGTATCACATTTTGGCGGAAAATGAAAGTTTGAGGATTTTAAGTCATTCTGAATCCATCAGATGTTAACGGATTTCCCCAACCGTTAACACTGAAAATATGTCACAAACTTTCAAAACTATGTTTGATTTTAACATAGTGTGCCAACTAAACGTCGGATCCTACTCAGAGTATCATTATCGTTTGAACTCTTTAAATGAAGTGTAGCCATGGGGCACTTCATTACCGAAATCTTCGGCATAGTGCCCTTTTCGCCATTATAATAATTGTGTTTTGTATGTATTGCTTCCCTGCGTGATAATCTGGCGTTACCCTTAGATTGTCTACTGAGATGAAAAGTGTATATGTCCTTTTTCTAACAAGGGTAAAAAACACTTTACGGCAACAGGCAGAGGTGGCGCTAGCTACTCTATGCCGCAGCACCGTCACGTTGCTTGTATTCATGATGGGTTTCGACTTTAAACGAAAGTTCTGTAAATTCTAATTAAAATAAATGGACGCAATTAAGATCACTGAAATGTAATGTTATTTCTAACAAGGACCATAAATATACACTTTCGTATTTAGGGTATGACACACTATGGTTGTTTGTCTGTATTATAACACCAGCTTATATGATGCTAAGTGTAGAAAAGCCAATGAATCTTGGGGATATTACATAACCCATCTTAATTACCGTGTTAAAAACAAGCACACCTCCACTTTCATCTGAGCCTAATTTGCACACATTTATCTATTATAACTACCACGACAGAACAGCAGTATTACGTTAATACAAGCTGAACTTGTAAGTCATGTATACCAGCAACAACAGCCATAGGTCAACTAGTAACAATGGTAACAGATTTTATTGTTATTTTTGTTGGAAAAAAAGCCATCCACCTCATGAAAGTGAGCGTAATGTTTGCATGTTTGCATGTTTATCTTAATCGGAAGTAATACAATAGAAATTCATGGAGCAGCATTAGGTCAGCCTTTATAATAATGTGGTAAATGAAGTTCATTACCCATGTTAAAAAAAAGACATCACTACCTCTTAACTGAGCTAAATTACTTATATATATATTAATTAGAATTTCACAACGAAAGCGTCACGATCGTTTGCCCTCGCCCTCGCTTCTCCAAAAAAAATAAATACCTCAGTCACGCTTCAGTGAAAAAAAAGCTGGGGCAAATGGTCACATAGTATGTCAAATCCACAAAGGGAATGGGACGAAAAGGTACCCACTTTTCGTATGTCTGCCTTATTTCCATATTTTCGTGCATATCTGCAGCTTATCTGCATGGCCATTAGCGTGTAGATTCGTGCAAATTTGCATGCATATTCGCATGCATTTTATTTTCGCAAAAAAAAATGTTTCCCTCCCCAACACCCTGCTTAAGGCGACGTTTCAACATTATTCATACTTGTTCGTTACTCAAATTTGCTGGAGCAACATTTCACACTCTGCTCGACCTGCACTCAAAAGACCACTCCTTTCTACTCATTAATTATAACCCCCTGTGGGCTGGGGGTAGAATAAGCCCACCGTACCCCTGCGTGTCGTAGAAGGCGACTAAAAGGGAACCCAAGATCACGGTCTGCTAGTGTGCCAAGGGTCTGCATGGCGGAGGGTTTTTAGTCCGTCTTGAACACTAGCAACCTCAACACTACGGTTTGCGAGTGCGCCTACGGTGTGTATGGCGGGCAGGTTTAACACCCGTCGCAAGCACTAGTCGGAAAGAGGTGAAGGGACATCCGGACAAACCGGGCCCGGGGTGGCTGCTTAGAGGATGTTTGGTGGTTTGAATCCCCTTTTGGGTTTGATTCCAATTTGCCCGTTCTGGCCACTGGGCTTTTCATCCTCATCCCCCAGCATGTTGGCCGTGTGCTGCAACCTGGTAATCCGTGGAGGCGGAGATCCTGGCTTTCGGGCTTTGGCTCCTTATTCCGGAGGACGGGTGGCCTGGGCGAGCCGGCCTAAGGTCAATCGGCTATGACTTTTCGGGTCCTGTCGATGTGGGGAGGCGGTTTGTGCTGTATCCATCTGCATCACGGACCCGAACTGTTTGGGTTATCGACGGAGGTGGTGTGTACGGCTTCCTTGGTGGCCTCGCCTCTCGGCATGCTTAGGCTGCCACCTCTCGGAGATAGACGGCGGTGTTAGCTTCCTGGTGCAGGGCCCTGGATATGCGGCTTCCGGCCCTGCATCACCCGAGTGCCGCGCGGGGCTTTATTTTCTGGGGAGCGCGCCGCCGCGACTTCTTTTTTGCTTTCAATGGCAACTTCTTCCCCCCCCTCCCCCGCAAAAATTTCTTCCCCCCTAAATTCTTCCCCTCCTCGCCGCACTAGCAAGCGCCAGAGGAGGGAACCTGAGATGGTTGGGCCTGGTGCCCAGTTACCAGACTTGCGTAAGAGTGGGGACCAAGTCCCGAAGTTCCTGGTGGTGACAGGCGAGGGCCGAGATGTTACGCAACTCGGTCCATTCGCTGTACACAAAGCTTTGAAAGGGATCTGTGGTTCTGATCCAAAGAGTGTCTCTCGGCTCCGTGCTGGGGGATACCTTGTGGAGGTTGCAGACGATGGTCAGGCGAAGAGGCTTTTGACAGCGAGTGCACTGGGGTCATGCCCAGTGCATGTCGAGCCGCATCGTACTTTAAACAGCAGCAAGGGGGTCGTGACATGCTTCGATTTGAGGGGTCTCAGTGATGATGTCATCCTGGGCGAACTCAATTCACAGGGTGTTACGGCTGTGAGGCGTTTGACACGGAAAGGCGAGAATGGTGCCCAGCCAACTGACACCTTTTTCCTGACCTTTGATACGCCAGTTGCACCGCAGCACATTACTGCCGGTTACCTGCGCTTGAAGGTCAGGAGTTACGTTCCGAATCCGATGCGGTGTTTCCGCTGTCAACGCTTCGGCCATACCAGCGGCTCATGTAAAGGTAGGCCTACCTGTGTTTCCTGTGCTCAGGCAGCCCATGAAGGCGCTGACTGTGCTGTCCCGGAGCAGTGCGTCAACTGCGGTGGTCAGCACCAAGCCTCTTCACGGGACTGTCGTGTTTATGTTGAGGAACGTCGAGTACAGGAACTGAAGGTGAAGGACGGGCTTTCCTACTCGGAGGCCCGAAAGAAAGCCAAACTATCGGCGCCGGCTATGACACGTTCTTTTGCGCAGGTGTGCAGTGCGCCATTGCCTGGCCCAGTTAGTGAGTCTGCTGATTTGGCAGGTTTACGCGCTGAGCTCAGGTCTTTGACGACGACGGTGGGCAAGCTTATAACTTTGTTGACTCTGCAACATCCATCTCTGCAGGGTCTTTTGGGTCCTTCGGACCCGGTTGCTGCCTTGCCGTCTACATCTGCCGAGCCTGCAAGTGCTTCTGCTGCTGTTTCTGCTGCTGCATCTGTTCCCAGGCAGGTTAAAGCTTCAGCTAAGCTTCCACCTGCCCGGAGTGAACCACAGAAAACGAAGAAGAAGGCTCCTGCTGGTAAAGCCTCAACGCCGCCCGTGAGGACGTCGCCACCAGGAGAGAAGGTGAAACGGTCGTTGAACGGCCAGCTTGCTGAGGGGTCCGTTGTATCCCCTCAACATCTTGTTGATACTTTGCCCATGGAGCAGGGAGAGATTTCCTGTTCCAATTCTCCGGAACTTTTTCCTCCTTCCGAGGACAACTTTGTTCTGAACCTCACTCCATCTTTTGATTCGGGTGAGGATTCGGATGTTTTCGGATCGCCCAGAGGAGGAGTCGAGGAGAATGATTCAGTCTTCAGCCCGCCCTAATGCCTGCGCATGCCATCGTTCAGTGGAACTGCCAAAGTTATCGGACCCATGCCGAAGAGCTGCGGCTGCTTTTGTCGCATTGGCGACCTCTGTGCTGCTGTCTACAGGAAACCTGCTTTAAGGCGTCAGATAATCCGGTTGTTCGAGGTTATTCTGTCTACCGTCTGGATGCTGACCCTGTGCCACGTGCACATGGTGGTGTTGCAGTGCTGGTTCAACACTCTCAGCCGCACGCCAGTGTGCCTCTGCACACTAGGCTTCAGGCGGTAGCAGTTAGAGTTTCTTTCCACTTCGATATTACTGTCTGTTCGCTTTATTTGCCACCGGATGAGGTCTTTGGGGTTGGTGACCTGGAGGACCTGGTCCGCCAGCTTCCTGCCCCTTTTCTGTTGCTGGGCGACTTTAACAGCCACCATGTCCAGTGGGGGGGACCTCATACAGACAACAAAGGGAGGATCCTTGAGGAGTGGATGCAGAGGGGGTCTGTTTGCATCCTGAACGATGGAGCCATGACACACTGTAACCTGGCCACGGGCAATTGGTCAGCGGTGGACTTAGCCTTTTGCTCGCTGGCCATCCCAGTTCACTTCACTTGGGGTGTCACTGCCGATCTGCATGGAAGCGATCACCTCCCCATTGTGTTGTCCACAACACAAGGGGGTTCTGTGGCTTCCAGGCCAGCCCGGTGGGCGCTTAAACGTGCTGAATGGTCAGCTTTTGCTGAGGCTGCTGTATTTCAGCGTGCGGTTGAGGACTTTTCTGATGTGGATGAACTTTCCACTCATTTCGCTGACGTGGTCCTTGCTGCTGCTCATGCTACTATCCCGCGTACGTCCACTCAGCCGCGGCGGGTTCCTGTTCCGTGGTGGACACCTGCTTGCGGGCAGGCCATTCAGGCCCGCCGGCGAGCGTTGCGTGCATTTACAGTCAGCCCAACTGCTGACAACTTTGTAGCCTTTAAGCGCTGTCGTGCCCGTGCCAGGTTTGTCATCCGTGAGGCTAGACGTGCTTCATGGGCGGTTTATGTTTCGTCGATCACGCGCTCCACGCCTTCTCAGCAGGTGTGGCGGAAGGTGCGCCAGATCTCGGGGAAGACCGTGCCTTCCCCGGTTTCACAGCTGAAGGTGGCGAATACCGTGATCTCTTCTGTGCCGGATATCGCCGACTGTCTTGCTTCTGCGTTTGCGCAGGTCTCGAGTGATAACCATTATGATCCTGGTTTCCTCAGACTAAAGCGTAGTGAAGAGGCTCACCCTCTAGACTTTCGCTCCGACGGGCTAGAGGAGTACAATTTACCGTTCACCAGGCAGGAATTTGTTTCAGCTTTGTCCAAGTCGCATGACTCCGCCCCAGGGCCTGATGATGTTCACTATCAGCTGTTGAAACATCTGCCTCTTGCCTCCCAGCAGTTCTTGCTGGAGATGTTCAACCGTGTGTGGGCGGAAGGCTCTGTTCCGGCAGCGTGGAGGACAGCAGTGGTCATCCCGATTGTGAAACCGGGCAAAGACCCTACTGCTCCTTCCAGTTATCGCCCAATCGCTCTGACTAGCTGTGTCTGTAAACTTATGGAACGGATGGTCGGTGAGAGGTTGGTCTGGGTGCTGGAATCACGGGGATTCTTATCTGCGTCCCAGTGCGGCTTTCGACGGTTTCGGTCAACCATCGATCATCTGGTTGCCCTTGAATCGGATGTGAGGGAGGCTTTTCGCCTGCGTCAACATCTGGTTCAGTTTTCTTTGACTTGGAGAAGGCGTATGATACGACGTGGCGTTATGGGATTCTCCGTAATCTTTATAACTATGGCTTGAGAGGACAGATGCCACTGTTGCTTTCTGCGTACCTCTCAGGCCGTTCTTTTCGCGTTCGTGTCGGGGCGACTCTTTCCCGCCCGTTTGTCTTGGAGAATGGTGTGCCTCAAGGAGGTGTTCTTAGTGTCGTCTTGTTTGCTATAGGGATCAACCCCATTGCTCAGCAAGCTGCTGTTCCCCAGTCATTGTTTGTCGATGACTTCGGCCTGCGCTTTCGGGCAGCTCGCATGCAGACCTGCGAGCGGCAGCTACAGCTGGCAATTAACAAAGTCCAGGCCTGGGCGGTAAGTAATGGTTTCCGGTTTTCTCCGGACAAGACTGTGTGCATCCACTTTTGCCGCCAACGAACACTGCACCCGGATCCTTGCCTGTACTTGGGACAGGCACAAATTCCTGTTGTCCCACAGGCACGTTTCCTGGGTCTGGTGTTCGATTCCAGGTTGTCTTGGCTTCCACACTTACGTCAGCTTAAAGACAAGGCTTTGCGGGCGCTTAACATCTTGCGGGTCCTGTCGGGCACTTCATGGGGTGCCGATCGCGCTGCCATGTTGCGCCTCTATCGAGCCCTTGTCCGCAGCAAACTTGATTATGCGTGTATGGTCTATGATTCGGCTAGTGACTCCACTCTCCAGATGTTGGACACTGTGCATCACAGTGGCCTGCGTGTGGCGACTGGGGCTTTTCGAACTTCTCCAGTGGTCAGCCTCTATGCTGAGGCCTCGGAGCCACCTTTGGCCATTCGTCGGCGACAGCTTGCCATTCAGTATGCTGTGCGTTTGCGTGCTGTGCAATCCAGTCCTGCTTGGTCCATGGTTTTTGGGCCAGACTTGCGAGTTGGTAGACGCAGGGTGGGTAAGGGTGATTTCCGCGATAGGCTCCAGCAGTCCTGTCAGGAGATAGCCTTTGAAATGCCCTGCGTATTGAGGCTTGGGAGAATGCCAGTTGCCCCTTGGCTTGTCCCAGGTGGCAGGTTCATTTTTGCTCTGGCGTCCCTCCCGAAGGGTTCCACTCTACCTGCAAGATACTTACAGGAGTTCCGGCGGCTGAGTTCTCAGTACGCCGGTTATCAGCGCCTGTTCACTGATGGGTCGAAGTCCGAAGTTGGCGTGGCGTGTGCTTGTGTGTGTAAGGGTGTAACGGTTGCCCATCGCCTTCCATCAGGCTATTCTGTGTTCTCTGCAGAGCTTTTGGCTCTTGGTTTGGCGGTGGAATGGATCCTTGACCTTCAGGGCACGCATTTCATTGTCTTTAGTGATTCCATGAGTGCCCTGGAGTCCTTGGCGAATTACAATCCTCGGAACCCCTTGACACAACGTGTCCAAGCTTTGCTTTCCCGCTTGCCTGGCCAGCGGAAAACCGTGCTTTTCTGCTGGATCCCGGGCCATGTTGGGATAGCAGGGAATGAACAAGCTGATTCTGCTGCGAAAGGGGCCCTTTCTGGCCCTCTTGGTAGGGATCTCGGCCTTGTTCCCTCAGATGCCTTTCCAACTCTGCGTCTGAGGTTACACGCTTTTTGGCAAACCTTGTGGGACAGACAGGACGGTAATAAGTTACGGGCCATTAAAGGCACTGTCGAGGAGTGGCACTCGGCGTGTCGCCGCAGTCGCCGTGAGGAGGTTGTGTTGGCCCGTTTGCGAATTGGTCACACCCGACTTACTCACTGTTTCGTTTTGCGGGGGGTTGACCCTCCTGAATGTTCTTGGTGTCGACGGCCACTTACGGTCCGGCACTTACTTGTTGATTGTCGCCATCTTGATGGTGTTCGTCGTCGTTTCCATCTTCCGCATGACATTGCGCGTCAGTTGGGCGATAGGTCTGTCCTCCTGTCCGGTGTTTTTCAATTTTTGCAGGAGGTACAGATGTATGACAAGATTTAGATTAGGGGTTTGAATAACATCTCTGTAATGTGTGGTGCAGTGGCAACCCGGACCACTGCACTGTGACTGAGGTTGGCGCTAATGACCAAGTTGTCGACGCGCCATTAAGCCTCAATCCCCCCCCTCATTAATTATATGAATCAAAGCTTGACCCGTCGATGATTGGCCATCTGCAAACAAATCACTGATGTGTACAGTTTATCAAACTTAGAGGAAGCGGTTTGCATTCATTTTCGTCACCTTCGTGAATTGTGGGACGGAAACGCGAACATGCTTCTCGTCAGAGTTTCGAGCTTTACGTTTATGAGCGACATAAAAAATGGGTTTAGGCTTACTTAATACAAAATACCAACAGTGAAGCAAAAAAAATGACAGATAGGTTGACGAAATGCGATGGAGCTAGTATCGCTATGGCAAAGAGGATAACATCAACACATCGTACACATCGCACTTCAAACAGCGTAAATCAAAATTGATTCACAAATCGAAAATCGAAATCGAAACCGTAATCGAAACTACTTCGGAGAATCTTTTAGCAGAAAGAAAACAAAAATTATCAAACCGAAAACCACTCGTGCTTTTACGAAAGCTTTAATTTGGGCGTTTTAGCGCTCAACCCATCTCCGACAAATTTACTTCGGTCTCGGTTTCGGTCTCGGTTTCGGTCTCGGGAAATTAGATCTGGAAAAGAGTTCGTAAACGGTAATAATAGCTGTTCTGCTTTATTCGATGTTCCTACCAATATGGCTGCTCACTCAAGTCCAAAACTGTGCTACACTCCCTCACCAAACCCCCACACAATTCTGGGAGCGTATTTTGGGTCGCCAATGAAACGGATCTAACCAAAAAGTGATCAATACAGCTAAGTCTTAAGAATAGAGCAAAATACCAGTACTGATGAGTTTTTTTTTTTAAAAGAGCCATTTCCAAACTATGACGTAAGAAACCTGTGAAGTTTCGTACCCGTTGTGGTGAACTCATCAAGGTTTATACAACGATTCAAGTTTCGCTCTGAATACATGAATTATAAAAAGAAATAGAAGCCTCCCGTTTACAGACGGGTGAATTCAGTTCTATAGTGTCCGTGGCCTATCTTGAGTTCTCCGCAGAACGAACACAGATAATTGATTGTACGTTTTCAGTAGCAGAGTGCCTTGTTGATATCCAAGATAGTTACAAAAACAATGGCGGCCATCGACTAAAGCTACCCCATCCAGGAAGACGTAGCCGATCACAAAATACTTGCAGGACTCAAGATACGCTGCGCACACAATAATAACATTCTGAAATGACGTGGTTATTTTTTTTTTTTGATCTTGAATTACATCTTTTTTTTTTTTATCTTGAATTCTCACTCCTCCCCTCTCTCTCCTCCATAGCATCTCGAATATCTCGATGATGCTGTGCTCCCCCGATTATTAGGGTGGATGAAAAAAAAATGTTTTTTTTTTTTCAAATTTCAAATCATAATAATGTGAGAAAGTTGGTCTTCTACCTCCAATCACTATTCCAAAAGAAACAAATCTAAAAATAAGTCAATGGAAAAAAAATCGCCAATACTGAAAAAAAAATATTTTTGACTAGTTTAAAATACAGCATTATGGTATTTTGTATATCTGCAGAGACCATTAAAAGAAGCCAAAATCAGAAATAATTCTTTTTCTTTTAGAAATAATGCGAATTATAGGCCGTCAAAATAGGGGGAAATAGCATTTTTTTGCCGATTTTATGCTGTAAATGAAAACGAAATTTAGGGACAATGTGCTTTTATTTAATTTAATTCTGGCTTCTATTAGTGTTTTCAGAGTACCAGATGAGATAATGTTGGCACTGTGTGTCATAATGTTTAACTAACATTGTTGCGAATCAGTATTTTTTTATACGCATTGCCAGCGCGACCTCGGTTGTTGAACTTTGTCGTTTTCATGTTAGCACATGACGTGATACGTAGGCTGGCGTTTGCGCTAAGCCTGGGCCTCGAATAAAAGACATCTTACGTTATAAACACTGTCTTCTGCTTTTTCGCCTTCCACGGATTCTGAAGATCTACGGATCCAGAGATAATGCAAAAAGATATATTTTAAACTAGTCAAAAATCATTTTTGTGCAATTAGCGATTTTTTTCCCATTGCGTTATAATGTTAAACTTAGGCCGAGGCTTCACCACTAAACATTTTTAAAGATTTTTTTTTTCCATTTGGGATAGTTATTGGGAAGTCGAAGACCAACTTCTCAGCGCTATTACGATTTGAAATAAAAAAAAAACGGATTTTTTTTATCGACCCTACCGATTATGTCTCCCTCCATCGCTATCTCCCCCTTCCCACCCCCAACCAAACCTCCCCAAACGTAACGTTAACACTTTACTTAATTACGGTAACGAGCTCATTCCGATGAATTTTAAGCAAATCATTTGATATGATCTATAACAACAAAAAGACACCATTACGAAAGGTTAAATTTTGATACTCCTAATTCTTGTTCATTTATTGAGGTCGCACGTGCAGTTATTTGCTGCGCCAATAAATTTGAAACAATTCAACAACCAATAACTTGAAACAATTCAGCTCAGCTCTTGAAGTCTGCATCTACGAAATAAATAAGTCCTTCTATCATATCAGGCTACCAATTCCTGCGCCTTCTAATTCTTTGTGTAAAAGCAAATTACTGTGCTTTTATATCAGACGATTCCTGCGCCTTTTCATTCTTCATGTAAGACGATTCATATGCCTTCTTATTCTTTATACATAAAACGATTCCTGAGCTGTCTTATCCTTCATACGTAAGACGATTCCTGTGCCTTCTTATCCTTCATGCATAAGTAAATTTCTACGCTTTCATATTAGGCGATTCGTCTGCGTTCTTATTCATCGTAAGGAATCCAATACCTGTGTTTTCTTGTTCTTCATACGTAAGACGAGATTCCTGTTCCTTCTAATATAAAACGATTCCCGCGCCTACTTATTCTTCATATAAGAGGATTCCTGTGCGTTCTTATTCTTGAGTAGTTTAAATCACTTTTAGCGGATAAGGAGTTACAGCTAGTATCGTACACAAGAAAGAAAGAAACTACATTTCGGGAGGCCAACCTCCCATCTTCAGGTTAATTTTTATATGTGTTAAGAGTTTTATTTTCACCTGAAGATGGAAGGTTGACCTCCCGAAACTTAGTATCCTTTTTTTTCTTGTGCACGATATCTGGCTGTAAGTCCTTCTTATTCTTACCTTCTTATTCTTCAAATATAAGAAGATTCCAGTCTTCTTTGTCTTCATGTACACGGCGATCCCAGTGTGTGTTTTGCATTACGTTTTCCACTTTGCCGGCAGTCGACAACATTATTACGGAAATAGGGTAACACAAGATGAGAATGGCATATCAGCACTGAGACGGGAGGGAAGGTCGAGGAACTAGTTGGCTTTGCTGGTACCCACTGGGAGCCAAGCAGTTGCGAGGGTCCTTGAATGACCTTCTAGCAGCGCAGAAGAAGAAGAATGGTTGCATCAAATATTAACCTTCGCCCCATACGCCTGGTTCCCATCCAAGTTTCCTGTGAAAGAATTGCGACTCTTTACTTTGTTTTCCAAGCTGTGTTTTCCCGCACAACCGAAAAACGGTAGTTAGGGCTGGGAAACGTATGAAAAATATATTACTCGCTGCTACGAAGGTAAATAACGTCGAAAAATGACTAAGTGTACGTCCGCCACCAGCTTTAATAAATAACTTTCTCTCGAAAACATGTTTTCGATAGCTTCAAGCAAACCTACTCGTTAGTTATAAGTCTTTCATCGTTAAAATTATTTCCCCGTAGACTTAAATAAGCTGACGCAACTAAACGCTCGTGCAGGTAACGTGGCTTAAATAGTAACGTCACTAAAATCTTATTGAAGGGTAAGGAAGGGAAAACTTGCAAGCGCGCTTATTTTTTTATCTTATATTCGTTTGATTTGTATCTTATATTCGCGTCCAAATCCGTTTTTGAAGTTTGAATTCACCATTCGAGCCGTTTTTCGAGGTCTATTTATTGGTGCTACTGAAAAGTCAGTATAGCTCAAATAGTTTTTTTTAATTATTTACACCAAAGACTAAAATATAACCAAAAATGGATCTTGAAATCTGTAATGGAATCCACAGTTGGGGGGAAAAACCTATATCAAGAAAAATATGATTCTGAATCAGCAATGGCTTAGCTATGGTACCAACTCTATTGGTAACAGAGGCACTGTCAGAATCTTGGGTGAAAAGTCGCCTATCTTATAATCGGGTCCGGCTATTTTGATTGAATTTGTGAGCCCATAACCACAATTTGCCACCTTACCATCCCACATCCCTGCGTCAATGCAAGTAGCTATCTACAGGCATCAAATATCAGCCTCACTCAAGCATTCCAACTGATTTCACGTTTGAATTCTGTTGCTGTACTAAATTCATCACTGCGCTGTATGACTATCACTAGAGAAAACAATGCTGAAAGCCAAAGGGTTAAGGGTGCATTCATACAACATGAATTTAATCGCTAGATTTGCTTCGTAATGGATAATTGAGCAGTTGGATGTCACTTTTAGTTTTCTGTGTAGTAAAAGCTTGGAAGATTATGACAACGACTTTGTCCGTCTGTCGCCTTTCAGTCTTTTGTACAGCCGAAATTGTATGAACACTTTTGCAACGACTTTGTCCGTCTGTTTGTCCCCTTTTTCCACATCAGAACGGTACCAGACAGACACAAAATGATTCCACGGTTAGATTCAGTGACCAAAAATTAGTTCAAAAACACGACAAATTGCTTCGTTAAGGCTAATAGGCTTTTTCGACGTAGCTCATGAAATAGTAACATTTGACCGTCGCACTTAAACACTACAAGAACACAAGCAACCATAAAAAACAAAACGATTTCGTTAAGGACACCTACACTTAATAGTCTCGAAACCGTGTTGTATGGGTGAATAAACCTACTTTTGAACCAAATTTCCGTGAGCTGCTGCTTACGAAACTAAAGCGCCAGGTGCAAATAATTAGGCCTAAAAGCTGAAAATTAGACTTTAAATCACGTTGCCTCTACACCGTGTTACATAAATGTATAAGGGTACTCTCAAATCTAATACTCAGTTAGCTGAAGCTTACGAGATTAAAACGGCAGGTAAAAATTAGGCCTAAAAACTGACAATTATGCCTAAAATCTAAAAGTTGGCCTAAAAGCTAAAACCTTTTTAACCGGCAATTGTCATGGTTGCTACTTTTAGATTACATAATAGAGAGAACTGCTGCAGTGCGCAATACAGGTGTGTGCCTCAACATTTTTCGAAAGTGGTAGGAGTGTGTAATAGAATATCTACCACAAATCAAAAATTTTTTAAGAATTCTGCCAAGTTTGCTGCCGTGTGATGTCGTGATATCAAACGCCAAGCTCTTTTGCCAAGCTAATCACACCGACTAAGACTTCAAACGTTAAATGAAATAATTGGAAATTGATGCAGTAAGCAATATTCATATATTTCATTTAACCTTTGAAATATTACTTGGGATTGGCTTGGGGAAAGAGTTTGGCGGTTGATATCACGACTTCACACGGCCGAAACCTTTAACAAGTTTTGTTTAGTGGTAGATAAAAATACTAGCATTTTATTCTACATAACCATCCGTTTCTTGTGCTATCCTTTGCCCAGCTTCCCTCCACATCAGCCAGATCTCATGCCAAATAGTTTTGTATGACAACAGTACTAATCACTCTTGTGTACTTGACACCTTTTAAAGCCATTAAACAGGGTGCCAACGGGCAGGTGGGTGGGGAAAGGAGGAGCGGCTCCTCCTTGCCTTATCTTTTTTTTGGCGGGGGGGGGGGCGCCCAGGGCTCCACTCTGTCGCGCTGCCAATAGAATAACAGCAGTGCCATCGTTCAACGATATTTATGCCAGTTGTGCCCCACCACATTTTCCCCATCCCTACTTTTTTTCTTAGCGCCTTCATTTGTTTTCTTTGTCTCCTATTTCTTTAATATATTATTCAGCATTCCCGTTATTCTCCTGTCGCCACTCCATCCTCCCCCCCCTCCATCACCCCGTACCCAAGCAGTACAATCCTGCTGTAAAAACTGAAAACTTTTAAAAATAAACAGACACTGAAACCACAAGGTAACAGATGCAGACAATTACCATCAAAAGTCATTCGGTAAATTTTGGGAAGGGGGCAGATAAAAATCAAACGGGGGTATACCCTAATTTCGGGGGTGGGAATGGGAACCTCTGCAGTAAACGCTTACCCCTCAAGCAAAAATCGATGTGGACACAAAACTATCACATTCTTTCTTAAACCAGCCACCCATTCGATCCGTCTGGATCAAATGGCTGATTTACACCAGTCATTTGCACTGCGACTACGTGTTAGGGGAAAAACACGTTCAAAACACACACGTCTTTCGCCTTCCTTACAGCGAGAAGATTCGTGTTGAAGAGCTGCTGGCTGCGCACCACCAAAGCACGAATTGCTGGTTACATTTTCGCAGTTTTCACCCCATTTACCGGGCCCATTCCGCCAACCTACAAGCAATGCTGGCTTCGTCTTTTTGGAGAGAGCACCGCCCCAATAGCGAAAGAGACCGTCGCTACGGAGGGGCAGTGGAACGCTAGGGGCAGCTGGACCCGATTTGGAAAGCATTGGCCGTGGAACAAGTCAAAGAAGTGGCAGATGCCCCGAGGAGTAGCACGTGCAAGGGACAGGGGTCGACGAATTTTCCTCCGCGGGGGGAGGGCCAAAGGCTCGTTGGACGCACGTGACGCTGCCGTGGACTCTCTCTCCTTTCCCCCACTCCACCCCGAAGTAAAGTTGACGTCAGCTGGGAAATCTTGGAACGAACGTGGCACATTTGTGAAACGTGCCGAGTTGTGGGGACGTCTTTCTTGGGATTGAGGCTGAGGGAAAGATGGACTGTTCTAAATTTTAAAAATTGGGAGTAAAGGAAGGGAGTGGTCATATTGCAACTGAATAAAAGATTTGTTGTAAAAGTGAACTAAACTTTACCTTCCGAAACCGCCATTCAGAGTGGCAAAACATGTCACTGGTTGGAGACAGTTTGGTACCTCGAATACACGGGACACCACATGTAAACTCAACAAAACTTGATGCGTCGTATTAGAGACAGTTTGGTACCTGGAATACACAGAATACCATATGTAAATTCAACAAAACATGACGCTTATTGGAGCCAGTTTTTACTTCGAATACACAGAATACCATATGGGAAACGTGACGCTTATTGGCGACAGTTTGGTACCTCCAATGCACAGAATACCATATGTAAACCTTAAAACGTGATGCCCATTGGAGACAGTTTGGTACCTCGAATACACAGAATACCATATGTATAAACTCAACAAAACGTGCCGCTTATTGGAGGCAGTTTCGTACTTCGAACAAAATAATAATCTTATCTTAAAACGCGGAATCTGCTAAATACAGGAAGGTGGGTACGTTTGAGTCGGAATTGAAGAGCATACTCTACAGGTTCGAGTGTGCTAGACACTTTACGACTTAAACGTGCACTCATGCCCAAACTTAGCAGATCGGTGTCTTGCCCAGGTGTGGACATCCAGGAGGGATGTGGTCTTCATTATTATCTACAGCTCATGCAGTATATATGTGGACCAATGCAAAACGCCTTTGAGGATGCGGAATCAAACTCGTCCTATTGCGCTGGTAAAGAATGATACCAGGGGGTTGCCACTGTACTAGAAACAATGAATTCCAATCCTTCGTAATCTGCAATCCTTCAGGCGCTTCTCCGCCTCTGGTAACGTCAACAGGGCGGAGCTAACTTCCTGTTCTCGTCTGAATGAGAGTTGCAAGAGGCCAATCATACAATCTATTTATTTATTTATTTATTTATTTATTGTATTCACACAATTATTATAACGCCCTATACAGAGCATAATAGAAAGTTCAGATTAGAACAACAGTTGAAAAATAAAACAGAAGAAACATGGTGGGGAATCTAGTCTGAATGAGATTCGTGAGAAACACATCCCATAATTCATCATTCCTGACGTAATCACTCCTGCGGTGTAACAAAACACAGCACAGAAGAAGCACAGCGTTTTCACGTTTGTGGCAACATTCCTTTAATATTTCGTTGGAATCGCTGTAGAAGTAGATATAGTATATTATGACACATCCTATGCAGTTGTCAAGCATTACGAAAGAGTTGATTGATAACATTGCGAGAGAATATCAGATACGATCCTTACATTAGCACCTCTCAAACAGCAAGAAAAGATCAGATTTCAATCAGAATCGTATATATATATATTTCGCTTAGGACCAGACTTAAATTGTGAGCAGATTTGATGGAGGCATTGTTAGGGAGGATTAAACAAACGCTCGTTAAACCCTTTTAAACCCTTTGAACAAACGAAGCTTCAGCAATCATCACGAGGGCAAGCGGGCTCATTCTTGCCACGGTAGCAAATAAAAAGGCTGAGCGGCCGACTATGAAAACGGATATGCGCTCTAACAATTAGAACCAAATTACTTCAATATTGCTGACTATTAGGCCGGGTTTACGCAACCACTCGCTTTTGCATTCTCGCAGCTAGAAGCTAGAAATCACCTCAAATTCCAACAGGGCGGCGGTTTTACGTCTGCCGCCTCGCAACGAAAACAACAAACAACGTGAGTTCAGAAGCGTTTGAGAAAATTGTTTCGTCATGAGGAATTCTTTGTATTATTTGCACGGATTATAAGACTGCAAGTATTTACTCAAACGATGTCGGATTTAGCTAATCCATTTAGCGTTGTTACCATGGCAATGTCACCTTTGCCATCGCGATTGAGTTCTAGCTGCGAGAATGCAAAGGCGAGTTGTTGCGTAAACGCGCCCTTAGAGCCGAGTTGAATCAGCGGGAATCAGCTAAACCAGCGTATGTTACGCCGGGGGACAACTGGTACCAGTTAATAAGAGTAGAGAAATGGATATAATACAAAATTTCCCAGTCGTGATGAGCTGGCAAAGTGCTGTTCCATGAATTGCCTGGGAACCGTTTTGTAAAATGTCGGCCAGTAACGTCATTTATGGCAGCAAGCTAGCAGCATGGTGTTGCTCCCATATATTTTTATCATTTTAAAATTGTATTGTTAAGTAGCCTTGGTTGTGAGCTCGTTCGTTGGTTAGGCTGTTCCATGAATTGTCTATCATTGATTTGTAAAATCTTGGCCAGTGACGCCATTTACAATATGGCAGCAAGATGAAACCGGCAGCCTGGTGTTGCTCTCGTTTATTTTTAAAATTGAAAGTTTTGTGTTAAGTAGCCTAGTTTGGTGGTTAGGTTCATATTCATTAATGTTTGCCATCTGTATTTTAGGTGTGCCAGGTCCAAATTTGGGTTCAAAATTTAATTCTTGTGATTTTGTATGGATTGCGACTGTTGGTCAGGTCAGAAGACTATTTTTTATCAACGTTTTTCGAGTTTGTTCGGCGGTGTTTGAAAATACGGACACTGAAAATGCTGCGCACACGCTTACAGTCATAGTTTATGACTCGTTAAACTTATGAGGTTTTGGTAACTAAAAAAAGTATCATCCTACCTTTACTAATTCTATCCTGCCTTCCAACCCGTGCAGTTCTTGAACTTTTTTTTTTTTACCTTTCGGCAACGTTTTTAATATATATTTTTTATTGTGCATTAGTTTGCACCTTGCTACCTTAGCGTACCCTTTTTATTTTTATTTTTTAATTAATTTTGACACCCATTTTTAATGCTGCCTTTTCTAGGCTGGCAGTCAACGATTCCTTGCCAGACCAGTTGTTCGGGCAACAAACTGTTTTATTATTTTATTATATTATTATTCAAGCCAGTGAGATCCCGGGATTAGAGATCCCACGACCTCGGAATGTCCTCAAGCTTGCCACTATTATAGGACGGTGCTAAGTGAGATTATTAATTTTTAGATGACATACCAAAGAATTAATTTACCAAATAAATTAGATTTTTAATCAACACAATAGCTATACACCAGACCGAGTTTTCTTTAAAATTACTTACGCGCAGGAAGACGGATCAACTCTAAAATGTTCCGTGGGTTTGGCATGCCGAAGAACAGCTGGAGACAAAACAAAAGCCCCCACGAAAAAAAAAACGGAAAAAAAAAACACTTGGGTAAACAAACAATAGCAAAGAACTGTTGTTTTATGCTAAAACAAGCAAACGACAGAATAGAAATCACTCAAAGAACACGACGCACGATAATGCAAGTTAAAAAAAAAAACAGGATTTTCTTGCTGAGCATAAAAGAGAATAACGAAACGCTGTCTGTCTGTGTGTCAGAAAATAAAAGATGCTGTGAGCCTGACAATGTTTACAACGAGTGTTTCTGAAAACGATGTCATAAATCCACAAATCAGTATATAATAAATACCCCAAGTGCTTTGTGAAATCATTAATTTGTGTGATATAACACGAACTACCTTTCCAGATTTAATTTGGTAATTATTTGGAAACCTTACTTTTCAAACTAGCGAATTAATTCCTTTACGTATCGATTCCTTTCGTTGCTACGGTTCCGAAGATCATAACGAAAACGTGAGCAATCTGTTATTTATTTTTGACAAAAAATTATTAAAACACGGTAAATCGCTAGTCACTGCAAGCTAGATGCGGCAGCCATTCTACGGGGTGATATACCTCAACAAGAAAACTTGATTTCGACTGGAACGTTACTAAACGTTAATTATCTCTTTTCCCAGGCAAACGGTGTATATCGATATTTGTGGCCGGAATCACATTCCGCAGGGGCGCGCATTGCGCGAACCATTATACGTATACATCGAGAATTGGTGTCATCAAAAAAAGTACGACACAAGCATTTGTGAAACAAACAAGGAAGTAGCATAATTTGTTTCTTGTTTCACAAATGCATGTGTCATACCTTTTCTGATTACACAAATTCTCGATGTGTATGCGGACAGTGTTTCATACTGTAAAGAAAAATTTGTATAGAAATGCAACTACGTATTACGGTTATTGGTGTTGGGTACATGAAGAAATTTAAGGTAATTTCCGTTTAGTTATTTTGCGGTCGAAATCAGGCTTTCTTGTTGCGGTATCACGGCGTAGAATGGGTGCCTCTTCTAGCTTGCAGTGAGTAGCGATTTACGTGTTTTAATAATTTTTTTCAAAAATAAATAATCGTTTGCGCACGATTTCGTTATGATTTTCGGAACCGTAACGATGAAAGAAATCGATAAGTAGGTGAATTAAGTCGCTAGCTTGAAAAGTAAGGTTTCCAAATAACGGCTTTTTATTTCCCGAGACTTCAGTCAAGGTTAATTTACTGAAAAGGAGTTGAGTGCTAAAACGCACAAATTAGCGATTTAATAAAAGCATGAGTGGCATATATCCGTGAGAATTTTTATTTTCCTTTTACATGGACCTCAAAACGCAATCTACAGAGCAAGACTACCTATATTTAAAAGACTTAAGGCATGGTTTCACGTAGCATGCTAGACGCGTCGTCCAAGCGTTGCGCTGAACTGATAGCACGAAGAACGAAAAAACCCAATAGTAGCATTGATTAGTGTATGCGAGATGCACAAAAACGTGATATCTTCTCATTATTAGATTTACCCGTGTTGCAGCGCCAAACAAACAGTATTTTACGGTAATGGTGACTATTCTTGAAGTCTTCGGACGATTTACTGCTACGTCAAAGGATCGTCTAACACATTTTTAATGAGAATTGAAAACACCGTAGCGTATCATACAGTACAATACACACGTACCTTGGTTGCTCTTCTGCTTGAAATTCATGAAATGAAACCTCCGGAGGCTTTTTTTTGGCGTCGAGTGAACAAAGAGGTACGTAGCATGAAGCCACTGTTGTTAAACTTTAATAATTTGGTGTCAATGCGGTGTTTTAAGTTTAAAATCCGCGTATCGCGTGTCACACGTACCTTTCACAGTTCAGTCCGCATGCTAGAGCAATTCATTTTTAGGGTGTAAGTAGCGCGACTGGTGGCAGAATTGGTGGCTAACTGGACGACGCGTCGAATTTCTAACGTTAAGCCGTTACTTCCAGGTACACTGTAATTCAAAAGAACACTTTAAGAACACTTCAAGTGTTCTCAGAAGTGTTCTGCCTTATTTAAGAACACTTCAAGTGCTCTCAGAAGTGTTCTTAAGCAAAAAAGTTCTCAACGAAGTGTTCTTCACTGGTTTTAAGAACACTTCCTTTGAGAACACTTCGTCAAAGTACACTTCAAGTGCTCTCAGGAAGTGTTCTTAAGCAAAAAAAAACACAAGGAAGTGTTCTTCATTGGTTTTAAGAACACTTTCTTAGAGAACACTTCGTCAGTCCACTTCGTCACACCTTCAAGTGCTCTTGGGAAGTGTTCTTAAACAACAACAAAATCACAAGGAAGTGTTCTTCACTGTGTTTTAAGAAGATTTCTTTGAGAACACTTCTCAGTCCACTGTAAACAATTCAGAATACTTCGGGAATAACATTTTGCGCGGAACACTCAGCAGTGAAGACAGATTGTTGTTGAAAATGCAGTTCCTTACCAAACCGTAACATTTATGCATAATTAATAGCATGTTCGACTAATTGGCAAAAAAAAAAAAACCCGATAAAATCGAAAATTATTTTGTTGTATTTCTGAATTCTGCAAGCGATTCTGATCAACTTTCCCTGTCACACCACACGTCTAATTCTATTAGTTTAGATTTTAGCATATAGGCTGTACTTAGAAAAAATGCATGACCCATGTTGGACTTAGC
>JAHWFP010017772.1:2885-19859 GCA_023313725.1 Lithobius niger | reverse complement strand
ATGCATTTATTTTATACTGATGTTAAGCTAGGGGGGGGGGGGGGGGGAGGATAGAGGAGTTGCAAGTTCAGTCATATTTGTACATTCCAAGCTTGTGTGAAAGTGGTACATATTCTTTAATGCGTTTGTTATCGGGCATGAGGTGGGTGTGAGCTGGGAGGTTTGTGTGAAAGAATTAGAAGAGATTCTAAATTAATTCTAGAACGAAGCTGGTTGTCAGTAAAAAGAATTGATATTTTCTCCAGGCTTGGTGGGTGCCCTTTATTTAACCTGTCTGGGGGCGTACCTGTTTTTATGCAGTGCTGAACTAATGAGTTAGTTTTTGGATCTTTAATTTAAAATGAGATTTGTGGGCTGCAGTCTTTTCTCGCAGTTTGTGCTGTGATTGTCCTTCGTAAGGTGGCGCTGCAAGTTGGATGAGAGCAAGGAGGTCTGTAAACTGTAGTTTTGTTCCTAAATATGTTCATCTTTATCGACTATTTTTTCTGGTTCGGGTGATTACTGGAAACGGGTCTAACATTACTGCCTGCAAGAATTTTTACGGATAGGTTCTGTCATTCCTTTGAAGTTTGGAATAGATAAGTAAAAATCTGGTTCATTTTTAATTTTCTTACTGCGTGTGATGCCCGAACTAATCTATTCAGGAGGAAGAAATGGGTTGTCATTGGTGAGGTATTTTCGCAAGGTGTACTTAAACTCTTTTTCCAGGATAGATGTGTCAAAAGAAACCGTTTGATCACGTCTTTAACTACATTATTTTTTTGCATATGATCTGTGTAGGAGGAATAATCAAGAGATCTCGTTGTTTGCATTGGCTTACAAAAATGTAGGATTTCAATTTTCATGAACGGATTGATTATGACAGAGCCGTCTTGAAAATGGAGAGCTTTATTGGTGGATCCCTCCATAGCTAATTTCAAGGATGGGTGCTCTGTTTACAAAATATAGAGCAAGGCGCTGTCCGTAGAAGAAAGTAACGCAATGTTGTCGTCAATATTATGCTTGTAATACCTGATTGTGAGGAAAATTATTGATTAGCTTCCGGTCAAGTTTATTGAGGACTACGCCAACAAGATAGGTAGAAAGTGGGCTTACCATAGGGACACCATTTTGTTGTTGAATGAAAAGCTTCTCATAGAGAAGAATGGTTTTTGTGAATATAACTTTAATGGCATCGAGAAATTCTTTTAGTTCAGCCTAAGTTGGTGAGAGGGGAATGGGTCAGAAATAAGTTTGTCGTGAATACCCTTTAAAATAAAAGTTCGGTCACGAAGTAGGAACAGAGAAATTACACCAAACGAAACAAATTCATAGCCGGGAGGGACTGTGGAATTTTCCAGTTCTGATGAGTTCTGTCTTCACACACATTAAGAATCTTAACAAGCAACCAGATTTTTATTTATCCATGCCATACTTCAAAGGCATAACAAAACCTATCCGTACAATTTTTACAGGTTATAATGTTAGATGCATTTCCAGTAATCACCTTAATCTAAAGCAGCTCACAATACCAGAAAAAATAGTCGATAATGACGAAAAAAGGTTAGAAACAAAAAATACAGTTTTTGCTCTCATCCAACTTGCAGCCCCACCTACGTAGTACAAGGACAGAATAAAAGCACTACAAGTAGTTAATGTTTTAAAAAGCCAGCAATAAATAAATAACCAATAAATTTCTCCTTGCTCGAGAATTTCAATACACACTGCATAAATTTGTTGAAAATGGATATCCTCTCCATTTGCTTGAAAAACTAATCGATCACCGTGCTCTTCTCAAACTGAACCCACCAAAACTCAAGCCATTCAATTTTATATGCCTTCCATACTTCCCCTATGCCACAGAAAACCTAAGGAAATTGCTGGCTCCCCAAAATCTCACTCTCGTCTCCACTGCAGCACGAAATTAAAAAAAACTAACTATGCCAAACACTACAGTCGAGCAAAAAGATAAAACTAAACAAAAATATGTCATCTATCAGATCCCGTGTGGCAAACCAACATGCACAGCTAGCTACATAGGAACCACGAAACAGGAACTTAATAAAAGGATTTCATCGCACAAATCCAACCTTAAATACAAAGATAAAACCAACTCTCTGGTTCAGCACCAGATAAAGACAGGGCACACCCCAGATCTTCAAAATACGCAAGTCATTTTTCAAGAAAATAATTTTCGTGCTCGTCTTAATTTAGAAACACTTTGCATCCTAACACAACGACCACCAGTCCATAATCATTTGATGCCTAATAATAAACAGTTTTCGGAATATATACCAATCCTTCACAAATTTGGAATCGCAAATTTTTCCCACCAGGGCCATCCCACATAAATAGCCACCACCTCCGCTCTTCAAATCACTTCTTCCCTGCTTCGTTAGGGAGAGGTCGTCCCAGTTCAGCTTTTGTGCTGACTGGGCTTCACTTTTTATCTTTTTAACCTTTTATTTTTTACTTTTTACTGCTCTGGCTTGCTTTTCTTTAAAATGGGAAACCATTTAAGTGTATCTTGTGACTTGTAGCCTATGCTATAAAATTTATTTTTTTGCTTGACAACGGGATGATAAATCCCGAAACGTCGCATTTTATTGTATACATGTGCACTTGCTGGCTTTTTAAAACATTAACTACGTAGTACAAGCGCAACAAAAACTAAGAGAAAGAATTACGGTTCACAAATCGAATTTTAAATTAAAGATTCAAACTAATTCGTTAGTTCGGTACTGCTTAACAACAGGTACGACCCCAGACAGATTGAATATTGGACACACACCAAACCTGGAGAAAACATCAATTCTTTTCACTGACAACTAGCTTCGTTTTACAGTTAAGTTAAAATCATCTCTTGTAATTCTTTCACTCAAACCCTCAGCACGTCACGCCCGATAATAACAACGTAAAAAATATGTACCACTGCTACATGTACAACTTTTACATATTAATTCTTGCAGGCAGTAATGATAGACTCGTTGCCAATAATTACCCTAACCAGCAGCTCACAATACCAGAAAAAATAGTCGATAAAGAAGAAAAAATGTTAGAAACAAAAACTATAGTCTACAGAATTCCTTGCTCTCATCCAACTTGCAGCCTACCCCCCCCCCCCCCACCAGCCCCGACCCAGCCTAACATCAGTATAAAACGAATGCGCTCAATCAGTTTCTTGCACTTCATTTTTGCCCTTGCCAGTGAGAAGTCGACTTGCCGGGGTCCCACTGCTCTAGTAATTTTAGTGTTTTAATTTGTTTCTGAAGTGGGCTTGTAGCTGTCATGATTTTTTGTCTTGTTGTGTCACGAAGCTTTACAGCAAATAATTTTTTAATTGCACATAAAAAAGGGGTGATGGAATCCTCGAAACGGTGGTGCTTTGTGTAATATTATGTGCACGTTTGGACTTTTTTAATTTTTACACTTTAACATTTGCAGTGATGATCTCCTTCTTAAAACTGGTGGCTAGTATTTAAGGAACACAAAGAGTTTTAAATATAACTAAACTGACACACTTTATTGTTATACAACGATTTTACTTAGCAAAGATTTCAAACTTAAAGATAATTTAAAATGAGTTTTCTTCATGATAAAACATTAAGGTCCAAGATTCCATTGATTAAAAATAATTATGGCTTTAAAAATAAAGGTTATTTATTATATTTTGACAATTTTCAATTTAATTCCATCAAAATTACTCGATTTAACAAACTATGCTACACCTCGCTCAAATGAAAAATATAAAAGAGTGGCTAATTGACAACTTAGTTTACTTTTATTACTTTTTTTTATTTATTGTTTTTGTTTGATTGATTATACCATGAGTCTATAATTTGCATATTTCTTGATTGTAAAATTAATGCCAAATGCGTAGCCACACTAAGACTTTATACACGTTTCGTAAAATTACATAAGTATACTAATCCCACAAGAGCCTGTTTAATGTTGATCATTTTTCGATAACCACTAGTTGCATTAAGAACCGAAAACATACCAAGTGCTTGAACTCTACTCCCCCTCCCCCCCCCCCAACCCCGTTCCATTCAGAATGTTGAAAATACGGCTTTACTCAAGTTCAGCTACACAGTTAATTTAAATGACGAAAGTAACCAATAAACAGTAACCAATAAACAGTAACCATAGAACAAATCAGTTGCCAAATCGATGATAAATCTTTTTCCTTCAAGGAATTTCTTATTCATGACGAAGGCTGGTAGAGTCTGGTTTCGAATCCTAGTATGGAATCCTAGTATCCTAGTTTGGATACAAACGATTTTATTCTGTTTATGTAGTAAACATTTATTCCACACTTTCCAATATTTACAGGAATCCGAGTTTGCATGCCTGTAATTAAAAAAAAAATTCCCTGCGTAGTAAAAAATTTGGAATTCCTTCTGGCCGTCACCTGTTACTAACGCAAAGGACATGCCACCGCGGCATCACACGAAGAATGCAAAGCAGAACCCGTACAGATCAGGTCGGGATGCCATGCATGGGTAACACGAGGGGAGGGGGGAACCAGGTACCACGGAGGCGTCCAATCAACACGGTCTCCCGCGGCTATGCGGGGGAGTGTTTATGGGTAAGGTTGCTTAAATCTACCTCGTTACGACGAAGTTTTTTGAAGCGGGGGCGCTAGGAAGGTGTATGAGGGCGTGTAATCCTGCAAGCTAACTGCTCTACCACCAATAGCCTTCTAATTTGGCTCCTTTCCTGAAAATTTGAATGGACTTTACGGCACGTGCACCACGTTCATTCAAAAGTTCAAAGCAGCCAGGCAATTTTAAATTCAAATCATACGGCTGATGGGATACATACTCAATAGAGGACCTCATTACTTTACAAAGTAACGGTTTGCCAATCACTTTCACGAAGCCGCCAGTCATTGACGAATAGACAGCACGTGTCTGAAGTTTTGTGCAACATACAAGCAGAAAATAAACTCTGCAACGTCCGTGCATCATAGTGTATAATTTGGATTAGAAATAACGGCAGCTTATGGGTTATTTAAGGATTCATAACGACACCCAAACGCCGTTTTCGATTGACGTAACTTGCGAACTTGTGCTCGTGTTAGATATTAGCCGCTGAAAACGAAGAATGGTAGAACCACTACCAGGTTTCCAAAGAAATATCGGTCTTGCAAAGTAGTGATATCATTCCCCGAGAAAGGCTTGCACAAAGTTCCTAGCCTCAGTCGCAACAACGCCAGACGATGTTGAAGTTTCTTGACGGTAGATCGCCACGCCGTGTGACTGAAGTTGGCGCTAATGACCTCGCTGTCGACGCGCCATTAAGCCTCAATTCCAGCCACGCCTCAATTTTGAGGTTTTTTTTTCTTTTTTATTTCTGTACCCAACTCTCATGAGTGAAAAAATCTGTAACAATCTCACTAGAAATCGGACGTATGCCTGTGTCCCAACCGCCATAAAAATAACTGCAAAGCCATCCGAGAGGGTGGCACATATTACCAAATGGCCAGCATCTAATTCAGCCATACAGGATAGCTTGAATTTTTATAAGTGTTTGTAGGTTATGTGAGTCAAGTGGGAATGTGATCGAATCTGCATGTAGTTGAAAGAGACGTCGTAAGGTGAGCAGCCGAAAGGGAGTGACTCCAAAAAAAAAACCTGCCCAACAGAAATCTAGAAACACATTTGTTCATTTCACTTTTAAAATTCAACTTCAATAAATCAATTGCAGCACCACATCAATGTTCTTTTCAGTTGTTTATTGTAATATTTTAACATTGATTTGGTTGTTTGTGCCACGCTATGTATTAAGCTCAATTTACGACAGTGGTAGGCCTCAATTGCTGGTGCTTTTCAGTGCACAGCCCTGGCCACAACATTAGTTTAAAGTCTAATTAAAATAATTAAAGTCTACTAAAATAATCTACATAATTATACAATACGCTTAGGTTGTAAAGTACAGTGGCGAAGAAAAATGGCGAGCGGCCGAATTGAATTGAAGTGAATATTTACTGAACAATGTGAACAGATGTGCCCTGTAAGAATCAGTAACAAACGAAATATTGCTTCAAGAATGTTGGGTATTAGAGCAGAGTTGAACAGTTTCAAAGCTGAGTAACAATCATTGCATGCACAATCATTGTTGTGGGCTTATCGATCTTGGAACAGGCAATTAAGTCACACAGAGAATAAGATGGCGCCCTCCATTGAAAACGCTATTTACTTCCCTAAGAAAAAAACACCAGGGGTTCCAAGGGAGGGGGAGGAGGGATGGAGGGTATACAGACCACAGAATGGGGGGAATGTGAGAGGGGTAGGAGATGCGGGAGAGGATGGGGGTACCAGGTAGGGCCGCAATGGGGAAATCTGACCATACAATAGGGGAATGTGGGGGAGGAGCAGAGGGGTTCGGGGGGAACGTGGGGGGGTGTTCGGCTTAGTTTTCATTGCATGCTGCCATTAACTATTTCGTTCACGTATGACCAGCGTACGTTATGCAAGGGGTACGGCTAGTAATACTATTAATGCATAAAAACGTATGGACTTTGTTGTCGGTCGGCGCTTGTGTACCCCCACGATTAGGGAATTTAGGACAGTCGAGTGGCAGCTTTTGTGAGTGGCAACTTTTATTAGATAATTATGCATAACGTCACACGGACGACGTGCTAACCTTTCCTAGATGAGGTGAGAGGCGATGGTGTGCCCCTTATCCACTGGGAGGTTTTGTGGGTACACCACAATTAAGTTTCCTCATCATCTTATGTAAATGTTAGTAAATACATTACATTGGCGATGAAGCCAAGTTCACTGCTGTTAAAAGTCCTAAAATTATAAAATTGTTATGAAGTAGGCACAACTTTCAAGTTGCCTTTTTTTTTGTGGGAGTGGGAAGATGATTAAAATATTAACAACATCAGTGGCAGGAGTTGACCAAGGCTTCCTCCACATATCCTGGAAACCACTTCAAGACTTCTACATTTTGAGTAGGGTACTCAACTGGAATCCTATGGGTGTTACTAGTTCTGTAGCTACGTAAAATAAGGTATATATGTGATTAAAATTCAGCATCGTTCAGCTTCGTAGATTGAGCTGATGTTTGTGGGACTTATTAAATATGTGATGGTCAAAAGCCGAAGTTCAGTGGTTTTGAATCTTGATTAGTTCAACTGTAATCTGCTAATTGGGTGGGCGGCCATTGCAATAGGTGCGGCATGAAGTTAACGAAGTCATGTAATTATGACTGCGTAATTATACCCCAGAGTGAGCCACTTGTATTTATTTAATAAAAGGGTTAGTAGCTCAACAAGTGCTGCCAACCCTTCTCTTACATAAATATGTATGATGTCACATTGCCGATGCTAACCTTTTCTAGAAGAGGTTGAGAGCTAATAGTGCTCCCACCCCCTGCCTACTGGGGGTTTTGGAGGGTACACCACACTCCCTCCCGGCGTTGGTTTATTGTTATGGTCAGATTGGGTTGCATTGCTTGCATAATCTTCAAATGTCATCCTATGGTTTCTTTTTTTTTGGGAGGGGGGGAAAGGGGGGATTTCGAGTTACACGCATCACTTCTAGCAGTTATACAAATTTTGGTTGACCCTTATTTTACTCAGGTCTTAATTCTGTCGACGCTTTCAGTTTGTTTAATCTTTTTAGAAGTTTTTACCTTAAGCTCCATATATAGGCAATTACAGGAATTGTTGCAATTCACTATGTGATACTTGTTTGTGAGTGAATAAAATTAATTTTGCTGAACCCATTTAAAAAAAAATTGGTTATGTGTAACGTCTACTTTCCTCTACGCTGGGACTGTAGTTTTTTAACTGACAAATTGGATTGGAGATAACAACAGTGGAAGTTCCCCGCAATAACAAATTAAGCTTTAGTTCACAATAATATGAAATAAAAAGTGTTGCGATTGTTGTTGATTATTCACGGTGAAAATATGCACCTTGTAAATATTGCATAGTGAATGTTGCGTTGCACATGTGGCATTTATTTTGAAACGGACCCATTTACTCGTGAACATTGACTTTGGTTTATTATAGTACTGGTAATTTTACGCTAGTAGTGTTTGACGATGGTTCAAGTACTAAGCTTAGTAAGTAAAACACCAGGAGATGAGCATATTTTCTACTCTTCATGATGTTTATAGGATTTTTAGGCATATTTTGGTGTCTTTTTCATGTGCTTCGTCTGTATAAGTGCTTGTTAAGTCTCGATGTTTTGTTGTTGAGGCTTATATAGCTGCGTTATAATAATTGTGCAGGTGACGCGAGAGTAAATAAAGTTTTTTACAGGCTTCTCTATGTTTAAGTATTTGTTTGTGCAAGTCTTGGTGTTTAAGTGTTCCTGTTAGGCTGTTTCATAGCAAATGTGTAAGTTTATCAGCTGAAACTGTTGGTTTTTATTTTCACTATTGCTTTTGACATCTTCCTCATTGGGGACTTTTACCTTTGACATTGCATCTCTGCAACTTTTCAGCCGCACATTTTGCATTCATTCTCTGTGGCTCCCACATTAATCTTTGTGGCCCTGTTCAAACACAGTTTTCTCTGTTTCACTTGTCATCAAGGGCAGTGGGGTTTCAGTCATAACTTCAATGGTCTTATTTTTTACATCATTTTATTCGCCTCATGAGGAGTAATGAAAGGTGATTTCCAACCACGTTCTGCATGACCCCAGGTATAGTGCCCGTTGTATACTCGAAACAAATTTGTCATCGCGTAGCAATGTGGAGAAGTTTGCTACTCTTATTTGGGAGGTAAGGCACTTAGTGTGGCACGGCAGATGAAGTCTCACAGGGAAATTACAAGGCGACACATATTACAAGGCGCCACTGGCTTTTGCAGAGAAAGCTTCTATGGCTTCCTGAATATTGAAGTAAGCATTAGACAAGACTTCACTAACATCGGAGTCACTGTAGATGTGTGTGTGTTTGTGGGTGTGGGGTGAGGAGGGAGTAAAAAAAAAGGACCAGAAACCAGTTCATACAGTGGTAGAAGGCCGGAGAAAGAAAATTAATGGTTAAACACAACTGAATTTTACAGTTTGTCAGTTGATCCAAACAAGTACGAGTCAGAAATTCAAGCGGATGGAGGAGTAGAAGTATAATATCCGAGATAAGTAAGCACGACCAATTTCCCGAAACCGGTGTGGTTCATCGTATGCTAAGGTGCAACTCACCTCTCCTTCAGTAATTTCTTCTTTCAATTCGTTTTCGAAAGCAGCACATTCGATTTGGAGATCAGATCGATGTTCAAGAAGATGACTGAGCAGCTCATGCTACGTTAAAATTTTCACACAGTACGTGGAGGCAAATGATATTTTTGAATTCATTTTCTTTTTTCCGTAAAGAAAAATCCCTTCTTTTTATATTACACAAAAAAATCTTTATAGAAATCAAAAATTAAGCTCCTGTTTCTTGATTAAAAAATGATCTCCCATTTCAGAAGCTGGACTGAGGTTTAAATGACGAGCACCACCTCCTTATTGAGCCATAAAACATCATACCCGTGACATCATCTCTATAAATACCATGACCTGGATTGGACCTATAATTTTTTTTATTTTTTCATCTGGACGAATTAATGCATGTTGAATAATCATGTGGTTATATATGTATATTTATGTATATTCATGTATAAGTATGTAAGTCTGGGACAAGATATTTTCCAAACATTTTCCAAAAATAAGACTGTTACGGGTTTAGTATTTTCAGGTAAATTTAACATGAAAATCTGTAAATTAGCCTCGATTTCCATTTCAGAAGTAAATTCAACTTCATGTGATTTGCATCTCATAATTTTCTCCATGATTTCTGTAAAGAATGTATGAAGATGATGTACACTAAAAAATTAAACTCTCGTTTCAAAGGCTGAACTGCAATTTCTAAGAAGCGCTTCCCTTTACCATGTCATCATCTCTAAAAAAAAAAGCGTAGATCCCTTCCCCCCACCCCCATCATGCTGAATTAGTGACAAAATGAATGGCGGTAAAGCGTAGGGGGGGGGGGTGTTATTTACTTCCGACTCTGGAAACTTCTGATGTAATGTATTAGTAACAAGTGCTAATTTTTTTTAACGAATGTGAAAAAGAAAATATGAACAATTTCTTACTTCACATTCGGAGGGTTGCAGTAGTTTTGCAAATCTCGCCAAAATAAGAGATAGCAAGCTTCGTCTTTTCTTCCATTTTTCCAGGCATTTCTTATCATGATTCAAAAAATCCTCGCTCAAAAAAAATTCTGTCGCACAGTCCTTGCACATCAGATTTAACGCAGAAGGTGTCTTTAAACGATTATCAATTTCACAGGGTTCGTACAGATCTAGTATTTTTTATACTGGAAAATACTTGAATTTTTAACTCAAGCTAAACTATCGGCTTTCTCCTGCAATTAAAACAAATTTATCATAATTATTAACATTTGTTGTACGTACTAGATACTTCAGTTTGAATAGACGGGCGTATGTTTACTCAAGTTGGTGGGTTGATAGAGATAAGATAGAGATAATCATTTAGAGATAAGATAGAAATAAGAATTATTAGAGATAAGATAGAACTAAGAACCATTAGAGATAAGATAAAAATAAGAATCATCAGAGATAAGATAGAGATAAGAATCATTAGCAATAAGACAGAGATATAAGATAGAGATAAGAATCATTAGCAATAAGATAGAGATATAAGATAGAGATATAAGATAGAGATAAGAATCATTAGCAATAAGATAGAGATATAAGATAGAGATAAGAATCATTAGAGATAAGATAAAAATAAGAATCATTAGAGATAAGATAGAGATATAAGATAGAGATAAGAATCATTAGAGATAAGATAAAAATAAGAATCATTAGCAATAAGATAGAGATATAAGATAGAGATAGGAATCATTAGAGGTAAGATAAAAATAAGAATCATTAGAGATAAGATAGAGATATAAGATAGAGATAAGAATCATTAGAGATAAGATAGAGATATAAGATAGAGATAAGAATCATTAGAGATAAGATAAAAATAAGAATCATTAGAGATAAGATAGAATTACCTTAAATAGGCTACAATAAAACAGGCATTTTCAAAGGTATGTTTAGTTAAATGCCTGGCCAGCATTTACAAAAACAGAAACCGAGAATTGTCGCCCAAGCTTTTATTAGAATTAAGGCAGTCCCCTTGTATATGGCCGGTCTTATAGATTATTATTGTAATATCCCGTTTGTATGAAAATACTGTGACGTTATTGCCTCTACCAATTATTGTTGAAGGACCTTAAAAACTGTTATCAAAGAGACATACATGCCATTACTTATACAAACAAGTCTATGAAAGACACACAAACAAAAGAATTAAGATTATCGGGATCCCCACTACGGACGTCTTTAGAATAAGGATTACCGAGATTGCCACTGCGGGCACACAACCAAACAAATATTACTATCTTAGTTATATTGATTAAAATATACTGGAAAACTGTGCTAATAAATATACTGAAAAATACTTGAAAAACAAAACTGCTGTGCTGTGTGAACCCTGTTTCAGTTTTTGAAGATTAGTCATTTTTACATTTGTTGCACTGAAACCGTAGTACTTCTTCATATTGTGCCACTGTGGTGTTTATAAAGAATATGTTGATAAAGTTCTTTTATACCTTTTCCTCTTTCAAAAGACAAGAACAAAAACGAATAAAAGGAACAGCATCAAAAAACGTAACGAACTGCGACAAAAATATCTACAAACGACTGTTACATAAAGTGTTCGCTTAAAAAAAAACTGATAGTGTGTACCTAGTATTCATCGTTTGCCACTCTTTATCATCTTTATTAAAGTGCACAAATATACATAAAGACTTGACATTTCGGCTCAACTCAGAGCCATTGTCAAGAGTAAAAGATAAAATGATTGTTTTTAATTGTTTTTATTGTTGATAATGGCTCTGAGATGCACGGAAACGTCGAGTTTTGATGTACAGTTCCGGTAAAAAAAAAAAACGCCTTCGTTATATGAAAGAAGTTCCAAGATTAATGTATGTGACTGAACGAAAATGTTGACATCTCGAAAACTACTGGACAGAATTGAATGAAACAAAAACTGGGTTGCTTATTATGCTATCAGCTATATTTCTATACGTATTACATGTAATGGTAAGCAGCCAAATATAATTAGCCTAGCGAGCAGCACGAGTTGATAACTAATAATATATCTTATAAATTACTGCATAGAATTGAATAAAACAAAAACTGGATTAATTGTTATGATATATGCTATATTTCTATACGTATGACATGCAATGCTCAACAGAAAAATATAATATGCAATTCAGTGTTTGTTTCATGAAAATCCTTCCACTGGTTTACGAGATATTATCAGATACTATTAAGTTTTTCTCGCTCGGCCAATTATTTTCAGTCAGTTAAGTAGTATTTAATAAGGGTAGAAATACAGTATACAATCTAATAAGTAGTTCAGTTTTTGTTTCATGAAAATCCATCCAGTAGTTTTCGAGATAACTGATTTTCTCCATGGTTGTTATTACGACCCTCGATATAACGAAAAAGGAAGTTTTTTTTCGGAACTGTACGTTTGTGCACTTTCCGGTTTATACTTTGTTACATTCTTTACCACCCATTCATGAGACTTTGCTGATATTTTTCAGGAGGCTTGGCACACAGAAACACGACCGATTTCTTGCTGCGTGACTCAGTTGCATTTCACCGTTACTGTTGGTTGCCATACTTACATTTTTAAAGTGATGTATATATAGGTTTGGCGCAAATTAGCATGGACTGATAAACTAACAAAACAAACACCTCAACTATGAAAAATAAATAGTGTTCTGGCCATTAATTTTGCAGATTTCTTTCCACATCTGCGATCTAGAAAGGCGGCCCGTTCAACTGATGCAGAAGAACTAAAACTATTGAAAAAATACGGTTTTTGTTTTAACCCTTATTTGGCACAATGACTTCCTGCAGTTTGTTTAAGTCCCTTAGGTCAGTAATGCGATTCGAACCGTCGTTCTACCGGTTAGGGGACGAGGATGGTAACCAGTGGGCTTTGCTCAAGGTCCAAGACCTCCACAAAGCTGGCACTACTCGTTGTGACGGAGTAGTTTTTTTTATTTTTGTAGCATGTATAGCACAGGGATACAGAGCCAAATAAAGGGTTAAAGGTTCTTCTAAATTTCTGCAGGTAGGTTGTGCATTATGATTGCAAACATTTTCAGGAAACAAAAACGTGGGTCTTGGTAATTTGGGGGTTTTACTGTTTTGCACACTTGATACAAAACAAGTAAAGCAAGAAATAACAAGCAACATATAATAGTCGTCCTAGCGAGTAATATAAACATAAACATAAATATAAATATAAATCCCTCAGTTTGTCCTTCCACTTACTTTACTCCTTTCTACTTCTAAAATTTCTATCAAGGCTTATAGTTTAGCGTGTTCTATACACTATATCAGATGATGGAAGGCTGCAACAATTTGTTGAAATAAAGCACTTGCCCAGTGCACAGTCCAACTTTCCAAGTTAGATCAACTACACAAATAAAAGCAGAGCGTGATTATGAAGGGTACGTAAGGTACTGCAGAGGCGGCTTCTCGGCAAACGAACTTTTTTCGATCCAAATATTTGCTGTTTCGTCAATTTTTGACCAATTTTGACATTCCTATATACCATTTTAATCGTCTCGACGAGACCACCATATCGACGAAAGATAAAAACCAATACGTTAAGCACTAACAAGTTACTCAGTGAAAAAGAGTAAACTTTTTTTTTCTTAATAAGAAATTTATCAAGTGTTATAATCAGTGCAATATATTTTCTTTTTCTTTTATTGTATTTGGAATGAATCCGTAATGTGAACATTTTATTTTGTTGGGGGGGGGGGAGGGGGTTCCCTGAGGAGGCTGGGCCGGGGGGGATGTTGTAAGAAAAAATATCGCCCAGCGTAAAACTATTTAATCTGGCCCTGACTTAAAGAAAACGTTAATCACTGATGAAGCGCGGAGGTACTTGATAAACTATGTGAATTCAAAAATTCTTCGTTAATTTTAACAATTTTGAAAAGGGGCATAGGGCGATTGTTTAAGGCTCCTGATTAAACAATCGTGAATCCGAACGGTTATTCTGCACGAATCATTGCCCCCGAACACTTTGCTGGTCTCAAATAATATTTTACGGGCCATCCTAAAGTTTGCTCGCTACACCCTGGGTAAAACCACTTGCCACAAAGCGAACTACATCGGACCATTACTGTGACCTTTCCGTCTCCCAAACCAAAATTATTCGCTCAAGCTTTTACAGCATGCAATTAAGCCAGCGCAGCCCTTTCATATTCCAACCATCCGATGTTTGTACAGTTGAAGGCACTTGGAAATATCCAATGACAGCCAACGGGGCTGCACGGTTAAGCGTTCCTTGCGGTGCGGGTCCTCAAACAGACGCTCGTGTGAATGTGTGGATCGATTCCGGGCGCGTATAAAAGGTCCATTCTGAATTTGCTGTAGCCGCAATGCTAAACAAATGGTTATTAAAACAAGTCATGCATTTATGCATTTACATTCCCAATAACAACACCACATTCTGAATTCTGTCTTCCGGAAATTGTTGTCTTTTAGGTTTTAAGTGCCAACGCCACTATTTACATCCCGCAGAAAAGTTTGCATTAGTTCTAAGTGACAACTAATTCGACAAAAACAACAAGTCATTGTCTGGGGAAAGACAAAGAAAACAAAAACTTTTTTCGTTGGAAAAATAGGTTTTGGAAAAATTGCTAGCCCATGGCTCGTTAGGGACTGGTCATCATTTAACGCTGGGGGGGGGGGCGGGGGGTCATGGATTTTTTTTTACCCTTTGAGGGGTAGGAGTCATACATTTTTTCGGCCCCGTCAAGGCGGATCACACAAAAAAAAACTGACAAGATTGGAGGAAAAAGTCATTCTTTTAACCAAAAAAATGACACTTTCAGCAGTGAGAATTTCGTAAAACGTCTCAGCTACAGACGCCTCAGTGATGTGAGTATTTACACAGTTTTGAAAAGCCATCAGTATCAGTACCATGTAGTGTAGTGTTATCAATAACTTTCTATAAAATCCTTGCCTCCTGACTTGGCTTCTTCTGTATTTCAGGTGCTGACTATGTCAGGGGTGAGGGCGTACAAGCAGACAATGCGTTCATCATATTATTGTATGAAACTCGACACACGATGAGTGTAAAGAACATTGTTGTTTTATAGAACACTTTTAACTCAACCTTGTCCTTTCATTAAAAGCGAAACACGTTTTCCTCACAACTAGTGGTAACTTGTCGTTGCGGAGTGCTACTTAATTTGGCTACAGGAAACCAGCTGCAGGAGTCTCGCTTTTTTTAGTTGGGGGAGAGGGGGTAGAATCCATTATTTGTGGACACCTTGAGTGGAGGGGTTCAAGATTTTTTCGGAGTTTTGAAGGACTCATCATGGCTAGTTGGTTACAATTATAGGATTTATCAGAATTACACAAACACTGAAAAATACAAATAAAATTTGAATCTGCATCTAGTCGAGTTAACATTAAATGTATCCTAAGCAAATGTTTCCTTATTGTAAGTACTTGGACCTGAACTTCACAGCTTTAGTTTTTTTAGAGTGTTATTCTTCTTTACGTCCTTGTTTATTGTCTGTAGGTGACAAAGACCAGAATAATATGGTCAAAAATTAAACACGAATGTGGGATTTACCTGACAGGAGACAAATTGATTTCCGTACCCAACAACCCTCAAAATAATGGGCGTTACACGAAGAATTGCCCTTTTATTTCTCGGGTGCTACGTAGATCAGTGAGGTTTTGTGCGGCGCCAGCTAAGGTTGACTCTTTAGCGCTCCTTTGCTAAAGTAATAGCTCGTTCCAGCCACTCGCGTTTCCATTTATCCCACCTTAAATTTAAATTGCGTTTTTAAAGCTATCACAATTGCGTATTTTATTCACTACTTTAAATGAAATCTGAACCAGCTTGTAATCACGCTTTCGTTTTTATTTCGTAGGGTATAAACGGCTGATTCGCTGGAAATTTTACGGTCAAGCAGTCTGGCTCTGCAGTTAAGAATAACGTTAAGGCAACTTTTGGCACGTGTCAGCGCGCGCTACAAGGTCGAATCGTAAAAGCGGAGGTTGAAAGGATCTCCTCAACCTTTAGGACCGACCATCACGTGATGCAGGGCGGCCCACCTGCTCCGTTTTGACTAAAGAAATAGATACTGTTTGCGCTCAGTTTAGCTCGTTATAGACATTAGATAGCAGGTCATAATATCGCCGGTAAAAGCTCCGCCTGGCGTCATCGTGTGTGCTTGCCCGCATAGCAACACATTGTAGATCGGAGAAATGCTTGGCAGTGAAAACATTCCGTGTGGGGATACAATAAAACGTAGTTGTAAACACCGAAAGTTAACAGCTGTCTCAGACTTCAGCTGTGTGAGATGACAGCTGTAAAAAAATAACTTTTTTTTTTAAGTGCGGTAACTGAATCTTTGTACGGAAAGTGCTTGGTTTTAAAGGAAAATTTCGAAAGCTAAATTTCGATAATTTCACTCTAAGCCCTATTTTTTATTCCTAAATGCCGAAAAACACCTATTGGCATCCGTTGTGTTAAAAAATTGTCGAATTAAGTTCTTTTTAACTGCTACGGTTATGTCAGGACGGAGAGGGACAATTTTGCTAGGAAATACCTAGGATCTTTTACATACCACAATCGAGCACAAGTGCACGTCCTTGTATACGCGATTTTAAACAATGAAAACATATTTTCTGCATTTTCGTTTTTTTTTGTTCGATTTTCCTACCGTCATGCTAACCGCGTCTCGATTTCAGAGCGCGTCTGGATTTCGGAGAGAAGGCTTAGTTTTTATTTCCAATCCAGTTAACCGATTTTTTTTTTTTACTTTTCGGAACATTGTTAACATTCGCTAGCCATAACGCTCGCTTCGTTCACTCTACTGCCGTCGATCCATGCTTCACATAGTTTATTTGATTTTAAGAGCAAG
>JAHWFP010017771.1:18777-29262 GCA_023313725.1 Lithobius niger | reverse complement strand
AAATCACGAATTAACTGAACAAAAAACGGTTACGCTGGTTTTTTTTTTTGGGGGGGGGGGGGGGGGCCAGAGAAGCATTAGAGCTCTTATTCCCATGGAATTTACAGCTCTGAAAGTATACATAAAAAACGGATTAGAGTTCACTTGACCGAAACTAATAATTTGAATTCCAATTCTAGTGAACAAGGATTGTCTTAATTTACTCTTTAGTAATGTCAGAAAGTAAATAAAGAATAATAATAAATAATTTCCATTCTAATTCCAATTCCAAGTTGGCAGACTTTCCTGACAGAGCTTTCAAGCGCTAGTAAGGTAAGCAATAAGGTCCATTCTTCGAGGGAAACTACTTTGAAATCCATACAAATAGCTCCCTAATTGCTGAATTTTTTCTGTTTTCAACTTTCATGACTCCCCGTAGAAAATTCTCTACATGTAGGCTATGCCAAACTATGATAATTGTTGTTCCAGAACAACAATATTTCAACATTTCCAACGAATAATAATTATAATAATAATAACCCAAGGCAGAAGGCTTATGTTTTGTACAAGTAACTCACTGCAACCGTAACTGAAAAACTACAGAAGCGGGTCTGTACATTTTTTTTTAATAAACAGTGAAAGCTGTGGTAAAAGAATCAAAGCCGTGTATAGGCCTACAATAACAAAAGACTATAAAAGTAGTACTACAGCGATTTAATTGTCGTAAATATGGTTGAATTGCAGATTTTTTTAAAATTCAATAATGAGGAGTTCAAGTTTTTCAGTTGGCTCGTTCCGTAACGCGGAGATGACCACTGAAAAACGTGAACCCCTGCTGATTGTTGAATTAAAAAAAAATCAGCAATTCAACCGCATTTACGACAATAGCAGCGTAACCCTACTTTTCTAATGCTTTAGCTTTTGTATACATGACTTTAATTCATTTACCACAGCTTCCAAAGTTTCCTTAGCTCCCCTCCCCAAAAAAAAAATTATTTGTACTGACCCGTTTCTGTAGTATGTCAGTCGCGCTTTGCAGCGAGTTACTTGCACCAAACATACACCATCTGCCTTGGGCTATTATTATTATTATTATTATTCGTTAAAAATATTGAAATATGGCAACATATCGTACTCTAATCCTCAAAATCTTCTTTACGATAATCGCCCTCCACTCCATCACGGCGCCTTGTTTGCCCAAGACTATCAAACGGCTCATCCCCTACACCCTGCTTAGTTCTGATTCCCTACACGAATGCATCGCCGCCATCTTTATTCTATGATGGAAAGTCACCATCCGGATTAGGACCGTTTGCTCTTCCCGGGGGTTACGGGTACTTAACCCTGTGCTCATATACGCACCCACGTCTTCTTGTCCCATCCCCTTCTCCTTCGCTTCCCCCCCTCCCCGGCCCCACACACGTTATGACTTATTTCCCTTTCGTTAATACGACGGCATATCGTCGCGGTTTTTATGAGAACGTCAGGCATAATTTTGTGTTTGCCGCCGCGCATCCTCTAAAAGCCGAACGAGCGATTTCGTTTTACAGGTGCGGTCTTGGTCGGGACTCCGCCGCCCCCGCCGGCGGGGAATCAATTTTAATCGTCCCTTTCGGGGGCGGCTGAACTTAATGTACTGTGACGCGGGTACTCATTATTTTTAATCTATCTATGGTTTCTTGATGGGCCGTATCTCGATTTGCCCCCAACTCGCACACACAGACACACAAGCACACACACGCATATAAGGTTGATTTATCCCGAGCTGCGCGTCTTAGGGCCTCTACCTTAAACCCAATTTGCGCGATACGTGAATGGTTTTGCGCGGTGACGTAGGTTGGTCTGGATACCACCTGGCTGCCTGAATGGAAGCGTGAAGATTTTTTCTTCCCAATCCGCCCCCTTCCCCTCCCAATCCCAATCCGCCTTTCCCTCACTTGAGGTATGCGGGTGCGTTCCGTGTGTGCCGAACGGGTTGAATTCTATTTTTTTTTCAGTTGTGAAAAACAAACCTAACGATTGTTGACAGTACAGGTTTTTAGTTTAAGCTGGCTGCCAACAACGAACATTTTTTTTTCGTATTCAAACTTGGGTATCCATAGGTGCCCGCTGACTTTTAAAAATGGATTCGGGGTGGCCACCACTCGGAAAAAAACGGGTATAAAGAGCACCAACTTTGCCTAAAAAAAACTTTTTTTCCCCCAATTTTTGTAGGCAAGGAGCACTATAAAAAGGGCCAAGAGCACTAAAAAAGGGCAAAGAACCATAAAAAAAAGGGCTAAAAACAATAAAAAATGGTCCTAACTTTGCCTAAAAAACTTTGCCCTTTTTTTAGGCAAAGAGCACTAAAAAAACGGGCAAAGAGCACTATAAAAGGGCAAAGTGCACTCGTCAACGGCAAAAGAGCACCAAAAAAAGGGTGCAAGCACTGAAAAAATGGGGAAAGAGCAACATTTTCAGTGGAAGATGTAAATAAACTAATAAAAGTAGGCACTGCTTTTCCGACTCCTGCATTCAGAGGTCTAAAAAGTTAGGTGTCTTAAAACACTATTCATGATCGGTTAATATTGGGTTTGGACCGCCGGAATCATGTTCTGCATTCCTCGAATAGAATTCTTTTTAATGGTTTTTGTCTTTGCTTTTTTAATGTTTTTTTTTTTAATTCGTAATTTTATCGTCATTTGTCATGAAGTTAAAATTTCGTTTTCAAAATATTATTTTAAGATACTTCAATTAATTCTTTTAATTATTTATACATAAAAAATAGTAGTTACAAAACCAATAGATGAAGAACACATTGAAGCCAACATCTGAAAGTGACCAGTGAGGTTATTTAATTGGTCCTCCAACTCCACCATTATGGTAAGTCGTGCACCAGGGGAGATAAGAAAGTAGGTAATGCCATTCTCGAAAAAAAGTGGGGTAAAATAGCACCTGGTTTCTTCAACGTCACCAGAGTGCGCAATGTGACAGTCTCTCCAAGACAGCACAGATCGTGCCAAAAAAGCAAACCTATCGGAGGTGGCAGAAAACTTGAAATAGAAATGGCGTCATTCAACCATGGTAATAGCGACAATACCTTCGGAAATTAACGATGCATTCTTGTGTGGGCAATATAACGCAATGCCGCAAAGGCACACGCAGCGTCTGCGGGCATTGTTTTACAATGTTGCGAGGCTTTCGGTTGTTGTCCATATAACGCGCATTGATCCCATGATAGAAAAACACGAGTGCCACTTCGTTAACTTTTGTAGATGAAGGGGAAGTTTATCTAACAATGCACAGACACGAGTGCCAATTCGAACCATACGTTCAACAAACGAGGGCCAACAAAACAATGCTGAGCTATGCGACCCTTTGTGTCAATAATGCTTAAACAGTTCTTGACGATTGCTGAACAAATTGCCCCCGTTTTGCGGGCATTATACGCAAAATGGGGCAATATGTTCAACAATCGGTAAAGCATTGTTTAATTGTATACCAGGTCACGATATTGCTCAAATGGGCATTATTTGGAGTTGAAGGACTTATTCTGTGTTCAATTCAAACCGTTTTCATAGAGCCTTAGGGCTTCGTCGAGCAGATGACCAGAAGTGGTTAATACTCGCTAAAACCCTTTGAACCCTTTGTTTTCAGTTCATTACAAGAAATTTGAACCACCGATGACGATTGAACCCGACTGGCTAGCTTCTCGTAACGCAAAAACATGGTTGAGCGGTCATCGTGGTTGAGCGGTGAGAGTGCTCAGCCTGGTTGCTGGAGGTTTGCGAATCTGGTCGAATCCCTGGAAAGGTGACCTTACTAAAGTCCCCGCCAGGACTGCCTAGCCGGGTAGCGTGAGAAGCTACCATGCTCCTTCAGCCGCTATGGGAACTATTCTGACCAATTCTGGACAATCCTTGGTCCCCTACGATTATCGGAGGTTTCCCGGAACGAATCCCTGGGTTGGCACCTCCCTTTACCAGGTATTTCTTCTTCTCTAAAAGTCTAAGAATGTTCAAAATTTAGCCGATTCAGCCAAATAAGCATCTGACTGACTTAAGGGGGAAAAAAAAGAAAGAAATTAATTTAAAAAAAACCCATGGCAAACAATTAGCCCCCACGAAGTTCAAACTTTTCAAAGTGTAGTCGCCTTTTTTCCCATTATTGGTGAAACTCGACTTGTCTTGTCCCAAAGTCGGCGTTCTGTAGAACCTCCTTTCTCCTTCCCCTTTTCTAACAGTAGGTTCATGACAGAGCGGCTTTTTGTTTTACTTCTTCGGCAGCCAAGAGAGCAGAAGCAAGATGCCGTAAAATCAGCAATTTCTTCTCTGCCGTAACCCATTTTGCTGTTTTGCTGTAACCTCTATTTTGCCCAAACGATAGCAAGGCTTTCTTCTTCTATGCTCGAGTATGGGGTTTCGTGCTCGAACGGGTTCACGTCTTTATTTCGCCACTTTCTATTGGATAATCGAGCGTGCAGTAGCAGGAAAGGTGGGGAAAGTAATGGTTGGTTGGTCTGCAATTTTTTTTTCGTTTTCAGCGGAAGGTTTTTTGAAGACTTTAGGTCTCTTGGGGCACAGATCGACAATGAAAGATCAAGTACGAAAGACTTCTGAAACTTTAGGATTGCTAACACAATCTATGAACTATAAGAAGTCATGATTGCTCAAGTCGGTTGCTCTAAACTACAATGAATTAGGCTGTATTAGTAATTTTGTTTTATTTCCAGCATACATATGTATTTAATTACATGCCCCACTTTGTTTTAAATGTAATTCTAAACGGTTTAGAAATTAGAAGTCAAAACATTTTTTTTGGACGCCATTTTGGCCACCATCTTGAATTTTCATAAAACGTGGGAAAGTTAATGGCAACATTCAAACCCTTCAATCCAGAGAAGAACTAAAGGGCTTTACAACTTATGTACTTCTAGGTAGCACCTAGCAGCTGATGTGTCTGTGTTCGTTTAATCGGCTCATTTGTGAGGAATGTGCCAATGTGCCACAACACGTACACCAACTTTACTAAGTAGTATTACTGTAATGACAGTTATTGTGGTGCATATGTTGATAGTGGAATTTACATATGGTAATCATTGTTTAAATGTTTAATACTTAACAGATCTATAGGTTTAGGCCATTTGGCAACAGCAACTGCCGAGCAAGAAAGGGCACAAATTCTACCAACTTTAACTTATGTCATAATTAGTGTTGTAATCTTACATGTTATTAAAATCCGATTATAATCAAAATAATCTGATTAATTTGATAATATTAAAATAATCATGGTTATTTCCAACCCTGCTGGCTGTTGGTTATTTTCTGTACGTAGCTGCTCATATTTGCTACGTCTTGGGTTGCCTAGCAGAAGAAACTCGCTCCTCTACCAAAGAGACAGCTCTCCGCCTTCTAAATCAAATAACTAGATTTGGCCATGAGTGGCGCCCATGCCATCCGTAGGGCTTTGCAACTGACGGCTCCATGCAGCTGAAATCGAATTGGTGAAATGAACCAATCAGAGAAGACAAGATGGCCTCATTCTCTCCTTCCAAGACGCTCACGTACTCGGAAGTTATCCGTTACCTAGGCAACGAATTCCATCTTCGAGTATAACCTTGTAGAATCAGATAAAATGTGCGTACATGAGTCCAAAACATTAATTTTTCATTAATGGTACCAGTGGATTTATGTCACGAAATATAAGTTGCCAGTGTGTTTTTTATCTCGTCCTGTGTCTAATTGTGCCAAGTGTGTGTTTTTTTAATGTTTTTGAGTATAACCTTCCAGTGTCCACTTCTCTCTCTCTTCTAAAGTTATTGATTAGCAAGTTGATTAGCAAGTGTGATTAGCAAGTGTAGGTTTTAGGGGTGGCATGGTATGAACAATTGTCATTCCAATAACAACTTTTAAAATTATTGCGATAATCGATTAAATCTCTATATAACAAATTTCGAGACTGGAATAACCATTTTAATTTTGTCAATTAAAAAAACCTTGGGTGAAGCCTACAGTGCAACCTTCGTGAATGTGAATTGTGTGGCACTCGCCATGTGGCAAGTAGACATGAAAATGCACTTGCCATTGTCCATTGCTTCCTCACCTTGTAGAAACAATTTATAGCAGTTGTGTTGCTACTTAATGCTTAAATAGTGTTTGCATTGAACTAACTCTTCAATCGGTTAAAGTGGCTAGCAACAGTATTGCCCACTTGGTTGGAGCACCCCTGTAATTCCGCACCCAACGCCGCAAACCGTATGTATCTAGCTATTTCGGTTACCGAGATATGGCAATTTAAGCATCGGGGTTTGCGATAAATTGGAAAAAGGGAGATACGATAGTCGATGAACGTTTCTATCGCGATATTATCGAGTTATCGATTATCGTGCCACCCCTAGTAGGTTTTACGTTGTCTTTACCAGACACAGAGGAGATAAGTTGAGAATCAAATTTACACGTCATCCTCTAATCAATTCACGACTTTCACCTCCGTCATGCTCGACGTTGAAAACCGCTACAGAAAATGGCCATCCAATTTAGGAAATGGATAGTATTCGCGTGATATTGCCTGTGAACTTGATCCACTCACAGATTGCAGCGAGTCTGGGAAACTATAAATTTTATTTTGCGCCATAATTATTGGAAGAGCGAAGCGAGGTCGGTGCTCGGTTGAATTTGAATTTCGTATGTCGGTTTGTCTTTGTTGTGCTCCTAAAAAACGTAAAATGACAATTTGACTGGTCAAGGTCAAGGATTCCACTTGTATGAAATTCAAACCAATTAAAACGGCATGTTATGAAACCTGGCCAGAATTGGATTAAAAAACAAAGATTACAAGAAATCCGAACCGCTCAACCTGTAACTGCAGGTTCAAAGCGAGGTCGATGCGAAAATCTCACCATTTATAATTAGGGGAATGCGAATTGCATTATGTGTGGATGCAGATTGGATCATAGGAGATTTACTACTGATGGATTCGGATGTCAAGCAATTATGGGCGCGATGGTTTATGGTCTTTTATACTCAGAGAAACCAAACCTTTTATACTGGGACGTATTCTTTAACGTGTTTGTTATCAAGGAGTTTTGGTTATGTACTTCTTGATGGGATAAAGTAACAAGAGTCTCTAAATAAATCCTTAATCTAATTTTCCCATCTTAAAAGTGAATATGTGCTTTCTCCAGGCCTCGGGTGTGACCTGTCTGTTTCGTGTTTGGTGGTGATACGTTAACACAGTGTTAACACAGTGTTGGATTACGGAATTTGTTGTAACATGCAATTTAACATTCAATGTATCGGCCGTGATTCCGGCTTTGTTTTGCAATCCTGTTTTGACCAGATTTGCTAGCATTTGCTTCACCCATCATGCCCAAGAAATTGAAAAGAAAAAATACAAAATCACTAATGCTCCAGCAATTTGGTATACTTTCTCGTGAATAATAAAGTTTCACTCGAGTTTTCGTCAATTTTTCTAATTAAATTTCCAAAATTTTGTATAATGCAAGGTAAGGGTCATCTCTTTTTGTCAGTTTGGCATAATCTTTTTTCAAAAAAATGGGGAAAACGACTTTTCAGAAGTCTACTTTTGCAGATCATAAATCTTTCCCATCCATCCTTCTCACAAATTTGAGGCATTCCCATCATATTTCAGCAGCAGATGTCCATAAATGCGACATTTGAAGATCGCTTCGCTTTACGTCCCAAGTCCAAACGACCTCTTCAAGAGGCTTTTGATTGCTCGTCGTTTTGTAATCGTCAGGTTGCCTCCTTTTAAGACGTCGTAACGACGAAAACGGCTGGAAAGTCCCTCCGCCTCCATCACTGTCCGAAAATGTTCTTCTGCGTACATGGGGCAAACCGTCCGACCGTTGGGAATTCGAATAGCGGAACATGGGAAAAGAGGGGACTTTTGTGGTTTCTTCTGCCTGGGATCCATTGCTGACTGACGGCACACGGCAATCAGGTTTGCCGGGAAAGTGACATGCCGACTCGCTTATCGGGAATCCCCGTTACGACCCAAGTCGTAGATAAGGGCAGTTCAGGGTCGTAAGGAAGATACTACTTTCCCTCCCCCCTTTCCCCTACCGTCACTTCGCCTGTGGCAAATGTCTTATTTTTGCCAATCGGAACAGATTGGCAGCGTCGTCTCATTTCCGCAAGTCCCTTGTTCCACATCGTCGATTGGATCAAATGGGGGTTCATTTCATTTCTGGGAATAGAAGATGGTTGGTTGCACCCCTTCTCTTTCTATTCAACGAGGAAGAGTTACAATTCGGGATTAAATAGTTGGGACCATAAAGTTGGTCTTCTATGGGGTCGTATAGTGTAGGATTACATCCCATTTCAGAAATGGAGATTTTTTTTCAGGTTCAGAATGGCTGAATTTATGTTCGTGCGTAAAAGTTCCATTAAAGGATATTAGGGAAAGAGGTTTTGATCATCATGTCGTTTGCAAATTTTGTAGAATCAGAAAACCTGATGGAAGGGTTACTAACTGCTATTTGACGTTCAGACTCAGAGTCATTGCTTTAATAAGAAAATTCGTCTGCTTTGGATCGAATGAACTACAGTTCCTTGCATTAAGAGCGCAAAAACATGTGAATATCACACTTGTAGACTCAACAAAACTACTGTTAGAGTTTACGAATGGGATGTTTACAGATTTTTTTGCACTCGTAGTGGAAGAAAACGTGGCGTCATACAGTCAGTTTTCTGAAAACATAATGTGGAACAAAGTACAGAGCAGTGACACGACGTAGTATTATGGTATATAATTCTATGCTGGAGCCTTAATGGGTTAGCTGCAAGGGGCACTGCAGAAAGAAACAGAAGGGCGTCATACTGAAGCCGATGCTGTGAAGAGTGATTTCTTAGACCTAAAACGCGCTATTTTTGTTGTTGGAGATAACAACGTTATTTTAAGCCTAAGAAATCCGCTCTTCCGTTGTTTTTCCCTCCATTTTTATGTAGTGCACCTTGTAGTTATGCCCTCCAAAACCCATACTGGAACCAATTTGGTGCCAGTATGGCGGCAAATGTCACTGCTCTATAGCAACGGTTAAGAAATTGGTGCAATTACCACGTTGGTAGTTGAACAGATTTGTTGAAGTTGAAGCTGCGCATTAGCTAGTTACTTGTAACACAAATCAACGTTGTTGAGGGCACTTTTTCTCATAAGGAACACGTTTCCACATTTTAATGTTGAGGTTTTCTTCGTTACTGGACCCAAGACACCCGATATAAACGATTTGCAAAGATTTCTACCGCATGGGGAATTTACACCAGTATGCTGAAATCAAGTATAAGCTTGCTTCAGTTCAAAGACATAGTCTGCTAGTAGTGAGGTCGCCTTTTTTCATCAACAATCAATCTTTTAACAATCGGATGATCTACTGTTACTTGGCGGCGACACACATCCTTTGACCTCTGTTCCCATATCACCTTCAACTTGGTTATTAAACCTGTTATTATTATTTTTATTACAATTTTTTTTTATCTTGATTATGATTGACAAATGGTTTCGGCCAAGCTTTAAACTGCGATGCATTATTTTATTTTTATTTTTACCTGGCTTTTCCCCTCATTTTTCCCTCACGTTTGGTGATGCCATCGGGGACCATTGTGTCCCTGGTAGGTCTAACCTTGGTGGTAAGGCATTCGTGACCCCAACCCAATACCATACACCCTTCCTCTGTAGCTGGGCCATCGTCTTCGTTTTAAACTCTTAAAATCGCAAACTTTTGTGATTTTTAATTTTTTGTTTTAACTTCGGATGGCAGTAAGTGATCACCAGGTCCTTGCCTTTCCGGTTGCGTTTGCAACAAACTTATTATTATTTTGTTCCGTATCTGATGGTGTTTTATGCTAGGATTTTAGGTGCGAAATGCTTTCTCATTTGCTAAATAGGTAATCAGTTGACAGTGACACAGAATCCGAATCATTTTACGAATGAGATATTACTTCGACTGACGTGTGGATTTTGCAGATTGTAAAATAATACTTAGCAGTGTGCTAGGTCGGCTACTACCTATTGCCAAATTATTGTAGTGCAACGGCACAAGAGGGGGGGGGGGGGGAGCCGGATAGGACGGGGCTTCTCTTCTTGAGTGGCAAGTTGGGGAATATAGTAAGATTTCAAGGAAAACTGCAGTTCAGTGTAATAATGGTAAAATCTAAGGTTCCGTGGGATTACCCAGTAAACCTAGAATTTTTGTAATTAGCTTGCTACGTAGAATTCTGTCGGCCGGTTTAACGTACGTAGAATTCTGTATACAGAAGCAAAAGATTCATCCAAGGCCGATTGAGTCAGAAGAGATCGCGGGTTTAGTTCTCGCTTTCGCAGGTGTAGCAATTGCAAGATCTAGAATATCACGTTATTATCCTTGTTTTACGGAGACGTTCAGCCAAGGAGGGATTAATACGAAGCATGCGTATCTATTCAGTCGTTTGATCGCAAAACCTTATAAGAAAAGCTTGTCTGTGCTCCGTTCCCTTCCGTTAAACGTGACTGTAAACATCAAACAAGCTC
>JAHWFP010017771.1:0-18677 GCA_023313725.1 Lithobius niger | reverse complement strand
ATTAATAAATAACTATGTTTAATAATTTTAGGGAAGACAATATTGAGAAGAAATGGGAGGGGCATGAGGCAGAAATTTCCGACTGGATTCCGAAAAAGAAAATGCTTTTTCATTCTGCGTCCTGTAATTTGCGGCCGAGTCCACTTTTGCTCTGGCGGGGTGGGAGAATGGCGCCCTAATAATTTTCCCATATCACTTATAGCAAAAATTTATAGGGTTTGGAAGGAGAATTTGTACTCTAAAAATTCCCTATTGAAACACGTTAGATTCGTCCCTATTAGTTCAGTCCGGGTTTCAGAGGGCGCCACGTGTTCCATCTGGTACTTTTTGCTCCTTTTTCAGCCTAAATCTAAAGTAAACTAAATTACAACTAAGCTATAGGCTAAATAATAATTAAATACAAGCTAGTTTCGTTTAGTTTAGTTTAATTTTAGGCTAAAAACTGAGTAGAAATTCCCACATAAAACACATGGCGCCCTCTTTAAACTAAGACTGAACTAATGCAAATGTAATATTCTCTAGAACGCTTCAGTAGGAATCTCGGTAACAAATTTTTCTCCCCAATCCTATAAGTTCTTGCTTACAGAAATGTGCACTATTTTAGATTTAACAATCAGAGTTCGAGTGTGTACGGTTGTGAGAGGGAGGGAAAATTGCGTGAAATTTGTATTTATCGATTCTGTTGATTTTATTTTCCTAATTAATTCCGTTATTTTTTTTTTTTTTTTTTTATTTACAGGTAAGTCCCTAACTTCTGGAGAAACTTGTTTTGGAATGAAGCTCTGGCCTACACCAAGAAGGCGGTAAAAACAGTCTTCAGATGTTTGCTTTCCTTAATTTTTCATTTTAACCAGACTATTACAGAGAATTTTAACTTTCGAAATTATTTGATCTGTTTTTCAGGCAACTATTAAAAAAATAAGAGCGTGTTGTCATTTGTAATTTAAATCCACCAAAAGTGGTTTAAGAGAAGTCGCCAAGTTCCCAAAAAGTGTCGGTCTTTGAAAGTAGCGATATCATTCAACCAAGGGAAGGCCGCCAAGGTTAACCCTATTAACGAGCAAATTTGGTGCATTGCTTTCTTCTTTAATTTTTTTTGTACTAAGACGGATTATAATAATTATCTGCAAGTATGACGGATTGCATAAATGTCAATGTCTGGGCCATATGATTGTTCAGTTCACCGTATTTCAGCAGACTAAGAAAGTAGTCATACAAAGAAACTATTTGGGTGGACTGGTACTGCGAGCACTGGGGCGTCAGATTCGATAGGCGTCTTGGTCCCAGCTGTACATCTCTGGCTTCGTACCGACCCGGGTTCGATCCTGAAGTGTATATGTACGGGTTTTTCTCCGGTTGTTTCCCGCCCGTTGTACGAGGGTTTCCTCCGGGTACTCCGGTTTCTTCGCTCATGCGGCAAAAAACAACTGTTCCTGATGGTGGTAAAACTTTCCACTTAACATCTGCCGCTTGGGCCTAATTACAGCGCTATTAGCTTATTGGCCGACTCCTTCTATTAAACTAAAGACGAGGGCAATGCGCCAAGTTTTCTGGTTAATAGGGTTAACCATGGCTGCCTTTTCCTGGTTGAGTGATATCACTGCTTTGAAATGCCGACAGTTTTTAGAAACTCGGCAGCTTTTCGTACATTTAACAGATTAATGAGTCATTATTTAAGTGCTGAATGGGAATTCAGCTGATTTTTTTTAACTTTTATGAGAGCTACTTTCACGACCAATCATGGATAGAGTGAGCTCGTTGAATTGAACTGAGGAATTAAGCAAGTCAACTACTTTTGTGAGACGTTGATTTTTTTCGGTAGTTTTTAAACCGGGTTTGTTTATTTTATCTGTAGTACTAGCAGGTTAGGATATGATTCGCTTAGCAAACCTGTTTTAACGTGAACCTTTTCGTTGTGAACCATTCACTAGTGGACAGAAACAAAAGAGGGTGAATGTTGCGAAGAATGGCATTGTACGCATTAAAACTTGATGAAGATGAAATCTTTTCGGGCGAACAGGAAGACAAAAATTCAAAACTGCATTGCGTATTTTGACTAAAACCGTGGACTATCAAATCGTCGGCCGATAGGCGTAAACCAATACCGGGATGGCCGATATTCAGCCTACATTTTAAATTTAATAATTCTAGGACGGCAAGACAAATAAGCTCGGTTAATGACAGACTGTAAACCGACTTCCTTCTGATTTTGGAGTCCTCATAAATTACGTCACACTCGGTGGTTGATGTATTGTGACAGGTGGTTGATTTTATGATTTATTGTGACGTGTGGGAGGGAGTGTTTCTGAAATGTGTCATAACCAGTTTGCAAGCTGATGTGATGCAATTTAATGTTTCATCTGGAAACTTGCACTGACATTAATTTTTATTCTTGTGGCATGTTATTAAAATAGAGTCGTCAGCAAGACTCACTCCTTGGTGATACGCGGACAAAATTCATCAGCGAACTGTTGCTAAAAATTCAACTAACGGTGTTTTCTTTTTTCCGGAATTCTGCTGTATACGGTATGAGGGGAAGGGAGGGGGGAGTAATTGTATAAGTGTGATATAATTATTTGGTAGGTGTTTTAGAACTAATATAATATTTATTTACACGTTATACACCTATTTTTGTCTTTAACTGGGAATAACTGGGGAAAAATAGTTTATCCCGGGGCGGTAAAAACCTGGTAAAAACCACCCCTGGTAAATACCATACCAACCCAGGGTTATTTACTGTTATTTACTGTTAAACTTAGGAAAGAGTAAGTGGTACTAGCGACCATTGCGCGACCTGTTTGCTTGTGCAAACGAAGTTTTTTATTATTAATTTTTTTATTATTATCTGTACCTTTTTATACGTATTCTTGGTTACATCCCTATCATTACGAAGTTGTTAGAGTGTGCGCGGCCTATCTTGAGTTCGCCGCAGAACGACACAGATAATCGATTGTACGTTTTTGGCAGCAGAGCGCCTTGTTGATATCCAAGATGGTTGCAAAAACAATGGCGGACGTCGATTAAAGCCACCCCCTCCAGGAAGACGTAGCCGCTCGTAAAATACTTTCAGGACTCAAGATACGCCGCGCACGCAATAAACTTGTCAGCTGCGTTAAATCGGTTTCGATGACTTCTTCGCCTTTTTGTGTCAGTTTGGAGGTCACTTTTGCGACGAATTCCTGACTTTTTTTCCGTTTTATATGGGCCACTATACACAGTCACCTTGGAGTCATACCATCAACCTACGTTTCCTGTTGACATACAGGTAAATACGTGATGGATGCCTTTCGGTGCTAACACGATTTTTGTTGCCCGGTAAAAGTCCTTTTTTATTGGCCAATAAAATCAGGTTGTGGCCGTTTAAACGGGCCACTGCGTCGCCCAAAGTGTCAATACGGTAGACGGTGCGTCGGGTAAAAGCAAATGACGCGGAAAGTTAAACCCCTTTTGGTACCGACCATGAAACTAAAAGTTTTAAGTGGTAATTCAATCATCAAAGGCTGCTTTTAGTGCCCGTTTGCTCGTCTGCCGTGGGAACACTCCAACTTATATAAAATTTTAAAGTCGAGTTAAGCATCCCGAAAGGCTCGTGTACAAAACGGGACTTATTTTACCATAATAAAATGTTAGCAAGCCAGAATGGTACAAAAAAAAATTCACACATAAAGCGACGTTTCAGGTCAGAAGACTACCCGTTTTCAAGCAAACTTCACGAAAAAAGCGAGCGTCAAAGCATAAATAACACTACAGGGGTGATCCACCCAACAGCAAGCGTGAATGAAAGTAAAAAAAAATAGTAAAAAAGGACCTATAGTGTCCGCGGCCTATCTTGAGTTCTCCGCAGAACGAACACAGATAATCGATTGTACGTTTTCAAGAGCAGAGTGCCTTGTTGATATCCAAGATGGTTACAAAAACAATGGCGGCCATCGATTAAAGCCACCTCCTCCAGGAAGACGTAGCCGCTCACAAAATACTTGCAGGACTCAAGATACACCGCGCGCACAATAAGTCGGGTTTAAAAGTCAGGTTCCTTATTGTCGGTTTTTAACCCGACTTAGTTCCGTTTTGCTATTTTTTTAATACTTTTATTGATGCTTGCTAGGGGTGGCACAATGCAAAAATTTTTTATCCCGATAAAGCTTTTAAAATTATCGTGATAATCGATAATATCTCGATAAAGCAAATTTTGAGGCTGTACTAACCATTTTAATTTTGTTAATAAAAAAAAAACCTTGGCTAAAGCCTACAGTGCACTCCCATTTGGCCAGTAGACATGAAATTACACTTTCCATTGCCTATTATTTCCTTACCATGTATGCACAATTTAGTATTGTGCTGCTACTTTGTGCTTAAATATTGTTTGCATTAAACTACCTCTCCAATCAGCTAAAGTGGTTAGCAACAATATTGCACACTTGGTTGGAGAGCCCTTGTAATTCCGCACACGACGCCGCAAACCGCTTCCTTCTAGCTATTACGGTTTCCAAGATGCGACAATGTAAGCATAGTGGTTTGCACGATAATTCGATAAACCAGAAAAAAGCGCGATACGATAATCGACAATTTTTATCGCGATATTATCGAATTATTGATTATCGTGCCACCCCCTAATGCTTGCTTTTGGGTGGATCACCGCTGTAGTGTAATATGTTTTGAGGCTCGCTTTTTGCATGAAGTTTGGTTGAAAACGGGTGGTCTTCTGAGCCGAAACGTCGCTTTCTGTGTGTATTTTTTGTGCACCATTCTGTATTGCTAACATATTATTGCTGTATTGGTGCTTTTACCGTAGTGTTATTTTACCATCGCTTCTTCGATGTCAGATGGCATTCAACATTTAAAGTCAAACTATAGGAATGAAGCGAATTTACTACCAGGAGTTCATAAATGCGTGGATCCTTAGGACGTGTGACTTTCATGATATAACTATCGCTTCCTATTCCATCCCTTGTCACAAGATCGTCTAGGAGAGAAGCTGCGGGTTTCGTTTCCCGCATCCAGGCCACATGAAGATTCAACATCCCCAGAAATCTGATTTTACCAAAGCAACACTGAAAGGGGTCAGCTTTCCGGTACTCGCGTGAACTGGCATTGAGTCAGGAGTTGACACACGCCTTTTCTACCTCAGTTGGCCTTGGCTTCCAGTTGGCATTGGCTTGAAGATGCCAGCTGCTTCGACGTTTTACGCTCGTGGAATGATGTTGCACGCGGAGGTGCCGTATTCCTGGACTAATACGATAAGAAGGGAGTTACAGCCAGCATCGTACACAAGAAAGAAAGACACAACGTTTCAGGAACAACATCTCGTCTTCAGGTGGAAATAAAACACTTAACACATATAAAAATTCATGGCAGGATCTGCCGAGTCACCAAATCCATTAAAACAAACCAGGTTAGGCATAGTCCCGCCTAAAACTTGAAAAAATTTCTACCTACCAATTGATACGTGTTGCAAGATGGCCGCCCGGAAGTAGAGTGGTTTCGACAGAATATACAAGGAAGCAGCGATGTCACATGGCTCGGAACGACATGGCCACCATTTGTTAACTTTGTTTGCATAAATAATCCCAGCATAGAAAACCTGTAGCTCGCCTTCTTTAGCCAGTGGATTTAGCGGAAAAACTATCTCGAAAGGCGATAACCGCGATAACTGCGATAACCGCCGACGTCACCGTGATGCATCGGGCAAATTAATCGCTCGTTTAGGAATAATTCTGATGAGCTTTGGAGACAGCGCTGAGCTGTTCGCGAGCTCGGGAAGATACTCATTGTTGGACACCTCAAAATGGCGGCGTTTAATTTACGACGCATTTCTTTTTTGCCTCGTGGCGGCATTTGTTTAGTTTTTTTTTTTTTGGTTCAACTATACGAACGGAAACCTTTCTTTTGAAACTTCATTTTCACCCTTCGGACGTATATATAATAAGCTTTTTTGTAAACACACTTTCCAAAAAAAAATAGAACGATTTTAAATCACGCCATATAATATCATAATTTTAAGAAAGAAATTTCTTTCCTCAGGTAGGTAATAATCTTGACTGTGTGCAAGGGCGCAGAACAGCAAAAAAAAAGTGGGAGGGGGTTGGTGCTCTCGTCACATTTTTTGAGGACTTTTTTTTGGGATGTGCATTACCTTGTGTAATCAGTGTTACGGTTCAGTGAAAAAAAGCCTTTGTTGAAAGGTTTTATTTTTTATTTTTATTGGTTTTCGTCATGATTATGTCTACCAAAAGGGCAAGAAAAGGCAAAAACGCAAAGAAAAGGGCAAAAAGAGGGGAGGGGCGGGGCCTCAATGTAGGGGAGCCCTCGCCTGTGTTGTAAAAACGTGGAGAAATGAGCCAACTAGGCCAACCCAAAGCCACAGTGGAAATAAAGAAAGAAACACAACTGTGAACTGCTAAGTGTGACGAGTGAGCAGCAATAATGGCGGGAAAAGTCAGAGAATTGAAACCTGGTCTGCTAATTTGTCATTCTCAGCAGCTCACAATGTTTCCACGGTTGTGGTTCTTTGTTTATTGATAATATAGCTGATTTCGTTTCTTTCACCATATTGGAAGCATACGCTGACGTTGGAACAAAAAACACTTCGCACATAAAACAAAGCCGAGCTAGGAAGCCGAGCTTGTAGGAGGCTACAAGGGTCGTGTAATGCGTAGCCAAATCGCCAAGGAAGCTGGTTTGAACACGACCTGATACATCGTTTATCAAACATCGTTTCGTTCGGAGCTGATCAGAAGCAGTTTTCGAACGATCTCTTTCGCTCTCCCAAATCCCCGCCCCCTCCGCACCAATTCCCACTCTCCCCTCCTCCCTCTTTTCCCAGGGTGCTCGTGAGCCAGTTAGTTAAGGGTACCTGGGGAACCGTTTACTGCTTCCCCCCTTTAGTTTTATGGCCGCCCCCACCACAAGTTACGTGGATTTAAACGCCGAGAGCAAGCGACCTGTAGGTGAAAATCACGGATACCGTCAGTTGGGGTAGAGGGGAGGGAAGTGGCGTAAATAATCGAGCCTAAACGCACGTAAAAATACTTCGAATATTCTATTTATTCGCTGTTTTCTTCAAAACCTATTTTGATGGTGCCATGCAATACGCCAAGCAAGAAAAATAATCTACAATAAAAATAATGTGGTCGTACGTTTTCTAGCAGGCGGCGTAAGGGGAGGGCGGGGGGATACAATTTTTGCCCTCCCTTCCTCCCAGAAAAAAAATATTCATTTAATATAATAATAATAATAATATTTGTTGCATTAGCAACGGGTCTGGCAAGGACCGGGGGGGGCTCACTAACAGCCAGCCACGATTACATGTAAGTACATTGTACAATATATGGCCAAGGAATGATGATGGTAAGAGATTTGGGGACACGAATGCCTTACCACCAAGGTTAGACCTGCGAGGTACTCAAAGGCCCCCGATGGCATCGCCAAATGTGCAGGACATGGGAAAGGTGTGAAAAGTGTTAAAAGGCCCAAAAAGAAGCCGTACAATTAAAAAGTAAAAACATTGCGAAAATATTACAAGATAGGTACGGTGAATACTAAAAACTAAGCACCCAGATTGGGGTTTGTCAGCACTTAAAAAAAAAATACACTACTGGGAGAGGGAGGCAGTAACGGTAGGGAAAGAGGCTGTAATCCTTAGCTTCCTTTACGGCATAGCCTTGTTGACGAAACGGATGATAAACGTTATAAGAAGTAATCTGTGTCTTTTTAGTGAATTTACGTTTAGTTATGTCGATTTGTCTGTTTCTGGGTCTCTCTAGGTCGTTCGATTGGTCTGCAGTTAGCGCCTTTCAAAGCCGGAAGTCGTTACAACATCGATGCCGTGGCGAACGCAACCAAATGGAACCTAACCTAAACCATTCTAACGTGTAGCTTACAATTTTTTTGAAAATCTATTAATTAGAAATTTTTAGCGTGCCTAAATAGGCGAGCCTGGTTTTCAGTTGTACTAACTAGCTTTTTTAACCATCTGTTGGCCCTGCAAAGCTACTACAATGGAAGGGTAATTATATAGAAGAGTTATACTCTTCACGCTCTCGACTTAGTTTCTTGCCTGTCGAATTCTTTCGTCGTTAAAGTTTAAAAAAAAAACATAACGAATAATCATAGCAAACGCTTATTTACTTTTAAAATAAATTATTAAAACATGTCAAAACGCTACTCACAGCAATGGTGACGCTACCTCCATACTACGAGCTGAGAGCGCAACAAGAAAACTTGATTTCGACCAGAACATTCGAACAAACGGAAATTATCTATGGCCGGACAGGTTTGTAGTTGCTGTTTTAGTTGCTGATGCGGTTTCAGTTTTAGTTGCGGTTTACCCGAATTTGCAGATAAAAATACGTAAAATTTGCAAATTAGGGTAAATGAAGGTCGCTTTTCCAAAAACAATGGCCACTCCCCCCCCCCCCCATTATGTGCTTAGCTCGCGCTACCGCGCTCGCGGCAGCTGAATATATACAGGGTTCAGACAAAACCTGGAGAACCTGGAAATCTCAGGCAAAATGAAAACACAGCCAAAATATCAGGGAAACCGTGCTTTTCACTCCTTTGCTCATAAAAACTTACTGCGCAAAAAACTTATTGCGTAATAAACTTATATTGTGCATCAACAAATGTTATCCAATTGTGTGTCTGTATTGATTAAATGTGACTCATTACTCCATGATGTGAGTCCTGTAAACAGTATAACTGGCCGGTGAAATGTTTGCAAAAAGATTCCTTCCTATAACTACGGTAAATAACCTGGAAATTGACCTCATCTACTCTGGAAAACCTCGAAAACTCTATTTCAGTATTTTGGTGAAAACCCTGTTGGAAGTCAAAAGTATCACAAAGAGGCGAAAATATGAATTTTAGGGATTGGACCAAGATTCATATTAAAGATATTTACCAGCGTTAAAGCACTGCAATGCCTGCAAACCAAATGTTTAACTTTTTAAGAATTTTCAAGTAAATGATTAACTGTCAGACATTCGTCCAATAAATGATGAAGCTTTTTTGGTATCAAAACTTCCCACTGTGAATCGTCCAGACTCGTCATTGTTGGTTTGGTACTGTCAAAACGAATGCTTGCGAAACTCCCTGCGCTAAAGATACTAAAACCAAAACCATTAGGCCAAAGCCCAGTGTTATAATGTTCCACGGTTTTCTGCGACGCAGTTTTGTAACCTAAACATTTTTCTGCAGGGTTAATTTTTCCGGTGTTGGAATTTCCCAAGGAAACAAGCCCTTTAAAGCGACGATTTTTAATTTTTTTTTTTGAAGCATGGCAAAGCATTAAATTCATTAAAAAACCTTTCTACAGCTTTCCCCCCATTACTTTATCCACAGTAACATTTTTTTAAATGCTAAAACTGATTTTTAAATTTCCTTGTAATCCTGTATCCTGCCGGAGGGCTACTCAGTTTCACAAAAACTCACCTATCAGACGTGCCCAGTCCACACTTTCAAAGTACCATCAATCCCCCCCCCCCTTCCTCTATACCCAGTCATCGCGAAAAACGGGTTGTGTCGCCTCCTACCTAATTCCTTCCTCCATGATATTAGTCCTAAAATTACCAGCAGTTGCAGTTTTTTCTTATGTATTTGCAAGCCACGCTTGTTTAAAAAGGTAAGTAAAGTGTTTTTTTTTTATAAATAACTTCAGAATGAGAGGAGCTAGTGACGTGATGTTTGCACCATTGAAAAGCTTGCGAAAAAAGGGTTAAAATGGTGTATTTGAACGTCAAAATTTGGTCAATATTTAGCGAAATTATCGTTGTTTTCGCATATATCGAAAAAAGTCCGACTTACGGTAAAAAAAAAAATTGACAGCGATTATTTTCTGCGACGTACGTCGCATGTCGCAGCACTTTCTCGCACTGGGAGCCAAAGGATAGTTACTAAATTATGGTGGGCCTCCTTTCAATTTTCCGCCACGACTGTAATTCTTCCCCAGATGCTATAGGTTGCACCTTCCCCTTCGAGATGGTCCCTCTTTAAACATGTCTAAGGTAGTTCCAAACTCACACTCTCCATTCGGCTATTTTCATTAGACAAGACGGAAGCGGCCTCATATCTCTAATTAAGAATGCAGAAACTAATCTTTAGTAGGTTTAGTTTTCGGCTGTGAGCGTTGCACCTCATTAAGTTCTCAACGCGTAAGCATATCATTCGTAGCTCTGACTTAGTTCGTAATGTATGGTTATTAAACGCCTGGAAATAACCGTCCTACAGCTTTTCAGGTGAATTTCTAAAACTGTTTGTTTTGAGTGTCTTTATGGATTTAACAAAGAAATCCTTTAAATGTGAGTGAATATTCCTTCCTGATGATGATAAAAAGCACCAACACCACAGTCTGTAAATAAATGAAAAATAAAAATAACGCTACACCAAAATAAACTAAAACTGCGATGCTGTAGGCTTATCTGTGTCACGTTGTGAAGCAAGGTATTAAAATGCTTCGTCGCCATGCACGAAAAAAAAAATGAAAACATAATAAGAAAGGAAAATTGTAAAATTGAAGAAGGGCGTTTGCACCAACAGGGTCAGAACCAGAAGGACCTCGGGTCGTGTAAGCCACGACAACAACTATAGCCACGACTTCATGTCTCTCCTGATTTCCTGTAATACAATGCAGGTTGGTTCTGTTCTGACCCTGTTAGTACAATGACCCTTAATGTCCAATTTTACAGTTTTTGTGTGCGTTTCCCGGTGATTTAATATTGTGACGAAGCGATAACCTAAACTTTTTTTAATAACTTTACGTGATAACTAGCTTTATCCCCGGCGTAACATACGCCGGTCTAGCCGGTACCTAAGTTAAAAACTTTACTGGGTAGCACGAAATAAAAATAAGTTCTGGGCCCCCAATCTGTCTCCTCCCCTCCCCTCCCCCCAGGCCCGCTCTCTGCACATTCTTCCGGTGCATGGTCATATTTCCCCCCATGTGCCTACTCCCTGGTAGCCCTTTCCCCTCTCCACTGCCCCCCCCCCCCCACCCGAATTCCCCCATTGTGTGGTGTGAATATCCCCACCCCCATCGCCGCTCCCCCTCCCTTTGAACCCCTCTTGTTTGGTTTTCGTAAGGAAGTAAATGTATATTTTGCAATGGAGGACGCTGCTGTTATGTTGCTGAATTGACTGTTTGTCCGTTCTGACACTATAAGTGCGATAAACCCAGCAACGATCGTGCAGACATTGATTGTTTCTCAACCATTTTTGAAACTTCCTGATTGTTACAGGGCACAAACATTGTAACGGACACACAAGCGTTTGTTACTGATTGTTATGCGCACACACCTGATGATTTTGCTCAGTGCCACCCAAACCTTTTATATATATAGATGGGGTATGGATACCCCCGAAACGTCGCAGTTTGCGTGTAGTTTGTTGTAGCATTGTGGGACTTTTATTGTTCGCACACAACATGCTTTACTTGTATCTTTTTTAACTACAGAATATTAGTATTCAGACAAACCTAGAAAATCTGAAAAAAACTGGAAATACTGGAAAACTTGGAGCATATAACGTAGAGCAAACACCTCACGGAAGTTTCAGAGTGAACAATTCTAGTTTCCCTTAACGTGCGGAGCGTGACTAGTATTTTCAAGACTTCCTTCACTTGAGATCAGAATGCTAATGAGCCTGTTCACATACACAAGTAGTAGGTTGCTCATACACCAGTATACTGAGTTGTTCAGACACACAAATATACTAAGTTGTTCAGATGCACTAACATACTAAGTTGTTCAGATAAACAAGTTTACTGAGTTGTTAAGACACAAGTATACTAAGTTGAACAGCTAAACAAGTGTACCTAGTTATTCACACACACACACAAGTATACTAAGTTGTTCAGATGCACAATTTTTCTTTAATGTGTTCAGATACCCAAGTATAATAAGTTATTTGGATACACAAATATGCTAAGCTATTCAGATACACAAGTATGCCAAGTTGTGTTCCTTTGCATAAGCATGCTAAGTTGTTCGGATGAACAGTATACTAGGTTCTTCAGATACAGAGATACACAAGTACACTAAGTTGTTCAAATCACATGTATACTAAGTTGTTCAAATGTACAAGTATGGTCACTTACTAAGATATACAAGTATACTAAGTTATTCAGATAACACAAGTCTACAAACCTTTTCTGATACACAAGTAGTGAGTTGTTCAGATTCACAAGTATGCTAAGTTATTCAAATACACAAGTATACTAAGTTATTCAAACACACAAGTGTATTAAGTTGTTCAGATACACAAGTATACTAAGTTGTTCAGATACACAAGTAAACTAAGTTATTCATATACACAAGTATGCTATGTTGGGTTCCAATTCATAAGTATACTAAGTAGTTCAGCTTGTACAAATGTGCTGCGTTCTTCAAATTCAGAGATACACAAGTACACTAAGTTTTTCAGAAGCACAAGTATGCCAAGTTCTTCAGATACACAAGTACACTAATTTGTTCAAATTACAGGTATACAAAGTTGTTCAATGTACAAGGGTGCTAAAGTTCAGAACCAGAAGCAGACTGAGTTGTTCAGATACACAAGTATATTATGATGTTATGCACAAGTATGGTCAGTTGCTAAGATACACAAGTACAGTATACTAAGTTGTTTAGATACACAATTCTCCTAACTTGTTCTGATACACAAATGCAGTAAATTCTTCAGATACACAAGTATACTAAGTTGTTCATATACACAAGTATGCTAAAGTTGTGTTCCGAAGCATAAGGTAAACTAAGTTGTTCAGAAGCACAGTCATCCTAAGTTGTTCACATGCACAGGTATAAATTGTTCAGACACACAGTATTCTAAGTTCTTCAGATACATAGACACACAAGTACACTAAGTTGTTCAAATCACAGGTGTACTAAGTTGTTCAGATCACAAGAAAACTATAATTTGTTTAGATCCACAAGTATACTACGTTGTTCAGATAAACAAGTGTACCCGATGCATAAGCGTACTAAGTTGTTCAGGTTGCACAAGTATAATAAGTTGTTCAGATGCACAACACACGTACACTAAGTTGTTCAGGTTGGACAAGTATAATAAGTTGTTCAGATACACAACACAAATACACTAAGTTGTTCAAATCACATGTATACTAAATTGTTCAGATGCACAAGTGTGCTAAGTTCAGATGCATAAGCATACTGAGTTTTTCAGGTCTATACTGATTTGTTCAGCTTCACAAGTATATTAAGTTGTCATGTGCACAAGCATACTAAGTTGTTCAGATACATAAGTATAGTAATTTATTCAGATACACAAGTATGCTAAGTTGTGTTCTGATGTATTGGTATACTACTAAGTTGTTCAGATGCAGAAGCATACTAAGTTGCTCAGAAGCCCAAGTATGCTAAGTTGTTCAGATCCACAAGTATTATAACTTGTTCTAGGAGCGACCATTTGCTGCACCGTGCAGTTCAGAAAATTGAGGATACTTTACTTAAGAAAGAAATTTTAAAACTTTCTTCTTTTTTAACCCTTAATCTGGAATTGTATCCTGTGATATATATAGTACGAACAGGGGGGGGGGGGGGGGCCCGTCATAATGCGCATGACGAACCCATACTTTGACCGGCTTAGTTTCAAATTTTGTCACATATTTACAAGCGCAAGTCCGGTAATGTGAGGGGAAGCCTATACTAGGATTCAGGATGATCATCCAGAATAAATCCCATAACTCCTGAAGGAACCTGGTTCTGCCATGGTCCTTTTCTGTTTCCGATCAATCAGATCAGAGGTCCCCCATAAATTACGTCACGCCTTTTTGCATGCCTTGAACTCCCCCCCCCCCACCCCCCCCCTGTGTTAAAAATTGCAACAAAAAATATCCCCCCCCCCCCCCTCCAGTGTGAGACAATCATGGACGCCCTTTATACGTCAAGCAACCTCCCTTATTCACCCATCCTGACTGCAGGGATATCCCTCAGCTACTTTCATATTTCCAAAGTTTTAATTTCCTGCATTATCCTGTAAAATAAGCTTGCTTTCGAATTCAACTGCTCTGCCACCTACATTACATGCAAATTAAGTCTCCGTCAACTTGTCTTCTTCCCTTCATTGGCCAATCTTATTTCCTGTGGTTTTCCTGAGGGGCTTTCTTCCTACACCACCACCTTCTTATTTCTGCTTGCACGGCCACGTGCGGCCTGCTTCAAAAGCAAAATGCCTCTAGGAACGCCAGCCTCCCGTTGCTATGGCAGCAACAGCGCCAACGTAATCTCGGCGCCAGCGTGGCGGCGGCCTGGTTGGCGGCAAGGGGGGGGGGGGAGGTGGACCTGGGTATGCGGGGGTGTGTGCACTAGCGGCGTCCACAGACTTGTGAGCGTGCATGCAGCAGTCGAGGCTGCAAGCTTGGCGGGAACCAGGCTTAAGAACATACGGATGGATAGAGGGATGTGGTGGTTGGAGGCCCCCTCGCCCACCCCTCCCCCTCCCAAATCTTGGACATGGCCCTCGGTGTTGGCGTTCCTATCTTCCTAAGCCGCGCTCCAGCCTGCATCATGGCTGACTTGAATGTAAGTACGGTTTTTGTCCGGTGGTTTTGTAGCCCCCACGGAGGAGGAAAAATGTCTATGAATCAAATTCATGACGCAGTTTTGAGATTTGACGTAAGAATGTTTTGAGTACTACGTAGACAAGTTCGGGGTCGGATGTCGCTCCTCGCTGCCCCCTTCTGCCGTCTTCCCGGCTTAGTTTTATGGCAGTTGTGACGGATGATGTGTTTAGTTTTACTGCAGTTTGGGTTCCGCAGTGGAGCGCAGCGCGTCCAAGTGCCGGCATCTCCGCTTCTCCGCTTGCCCCTTAACTTTGGACTTGTCGGCTTTACTGCGCAGCTTGCAGGCGTGGCGTGAAGCCGACTCTGCGGGTTTTTTTTTATGGGGCAGCTGATCAAGCGGTTGGCTTACTTCTTAAGCGTAAGGGCGTCGTATTTCTGATAATAAAAACAGTTATTCTGTATTTACGCAAACAGGTAGTTTTTAAGTATAAAAGTGTATTTTTTTTTAGAATATGCGTCGATCGTTTGTTTTTTCGAAGTTACGAAAATATTTTTGCACGTTTGCCAGCAGCGTAGAACAGCGCTGATGTTAAGTATGTTCATGCTGCTATATTAAGGTCAAAATAATAATTAAAAAAAAAAAAGTTGGGGTCTACTGCAGCTTTCAACTGGTGAAGTTATTTTGCACGCTGAAATAGACACGCGCGTGTCCAGAGCTTGTTACCCTAAAAATTCGTGGAGGATGGGGTGGGGGGCTGGGAGATGAATCATGAATGATGTAAAACATCCCTATTATCCCAACATAAAAAAAAAATAGTATAATAGACTAATATTAGAAATACTTGTTTGTCTCTAAGCGATCCTTAAATATTTGGCAGCCATATTTTTTTTTTGTTCGTCAGACTCTTTCCCCCCCCCCCCCCACCTTTATTAGTCTTCTGGCGTTCTTTTTTTCCAAAATGGCAAAATGGCATATTTTTTTTTTCAAAAAATGGCAGGGGCTGCCTCCAACTCCCCCCTCCTGTGCATGTCACTGTTCCTCCACGCCCAGAAAGCGAAGATGGTCGCAAAGTACAATTAAGACTGTTGGGGGGGGGGGGAAGAAAGGAGGAAGCCTGACAATTAGCATGACTATCTCTAATACTAGAGGTCCCGCGATCGACCCTGACCTTAGCCACCCCCAGGTATTTACGGGAAGACAAGGACCGTGCGATACATCGTGCTCATGTCGACTGTGGCACGTAAAAAACCGTAGGAATTTCCTATTGGGAGTGCAAGTGAAGCTTGAAAATATGACAAGTTTCCTGCCGAATATACCCTACTGGAATAGTGTATCAACAAGTTGTTGCAGTTTAATCGCGAAACATACTGCATTTTTTTTTTACAAGCGCGCTATTTATACGTAACAACGTAACATAAGAATTTAATTAGAGTTTTAATGTGGTTAGCGTTTATGGGGGAATCATCTCCCCCCTTCGTTAGAGCGTATATATTAATGAGTGAAAACATTAAAAAAATCTCCAGCAGTTAGATGAGGGTTAAAATTCGCAATATAATAACCGCCATCTAATTCAGTTAGCTGAGGCCGTTAGCAATCAATATCTTCAAGGTCGAGCGAGGCGTTGTTGGAGGAAGCCGGGAAGAAAAGTCGTCTGCTTTAATGTTAGCATGGATGGGATCACGTGTTTCTTCGTCTTCTTTCTACGGCGAAGATGTTGAGCACGGCGGGCATGCTGTGTTCCCGGCTGGCCGACGCCATTGCTCCGCGCAACTTAAAGATTTATGGCGCTCGTACTAAGAGTGCGACGCCGAACCTACGGAATTACGATGCTTCCTAACATCGTAATAAGCGAATTCGACACAAGAGGGAAATAGCGTGGTAGATAAAAATGATTTTTTTTTAAAGACGTGCAAAATAAAAAAAGTTTAAAAAAATAAAATTAAAATTAAAATAAAGTTGTACTCAAACTGTAACATGCTATTGACGTATAGCAGGGCGCAATACGAGTGAACGCTCGTAGTGCACCTTGCAGTTACATACGCTGCTTGTGCGGCCTGCCTAATATATGCTACTCTGTGTACAGACCCCTAGCTGTACATTAAGGTGTGAATTGCGCTCGAGTATATCTTGAAACCAATCGTCCACTCCCTGAGTAGTTACAAAATAATTAACAGGGAGCGTAAAATCGTAAATGTGAGAAATATAAGAGATTACAGTCATTGTAAATAATTATTTCAGTAATGATTAGAAACATAGAGAGTTGTGCAAACCGAACTACGTAGGAGAAGCTACCATCCCAACCTGGACAAACTAACATAGTAAAAAAGGACCAACATTCCAACCTAAATTAATTCTAGGCCAAGCAGGCGTAAAACAATTAACAACTTGTGATGAAGTTGAAATAAAATGCAAATCTTAGTTACTTGTAAAGGAATGGATGTAATAGCTTTAATAAGTTACTTTGTTTTGTTTTTTTCTGTGTATTAGTTTTTGTATTGAACACGTGTTATTTTTTTTTTCTGCCTTTTCAGTGCACATGCAGACCGCGAGTATCGTACATGTTTGGACTAGTGTACAATGAATAAAATGTCTGCTACTTAAAAAAAAAAGTTATAGAGACAATAAAAAACTCTGTGTTTAGAGCTTAGCTGAAGAATCTAAGAGCAGTTAGCAGCAGACCCTGGGATCGAACCCGGAATCCTCCGACTGTGATGAACCAAAAATATTATCACAACATGCTGAAGTTAAAATCAACTTAGATCCACCATAAGACATTAAGCAACTAACTTGAGGCCTCTCACCACTCAGCCTCCCCCTCCCCCCACCTATCCCGGTAGCAACTAAAAATAATTCCTGCTTTTTTGGGGGGGAAAGGGGACGTTCTGTCGTTTTCATTTTGCTGCATATACGGTTGATGCTATACTATTACGCAAAATAATAAATAAATGAATAATTTAATTAATTAATTAAACTACACAGTAAGTGTTCAAGCAGACTTTAATTCATCAAAATTTTTTTTAAAAACGCATTCTAACCTTTGTTGGTATGTTGGTCCTTTTTTACTAGGGTAATTTGTCCAGGTTGGGATGATAGCTTCTCCTACATCGTTCGGTTTGCACAACTTTCAGAATCATTCTCAAATGAACGCACTGTATTGCCAGTTTTCAAAACGCTAATAAATCAACTGGGCTTATTCTACCACTGCTTGTCTCTGTTAAATGTTTGCCTTTTAAAGCCCCATTACATAGAAATAAGGTATTAAATTTCCTGTACGTAAAATTTTGTAAAATTCGTTTTGGCGAAACGGGATTCGGCGAAACGGGACTGGCCCCTGAGGGCAAAACTGTTAATCTGCTTTTTTTTTGGGTGAAACGGGAGTTCACCCTGACGGATAGTGGAACCGTATTTGCTTAGCTGCCCCTTCTGGCAAAAATTGCTTTCACTGCACGGCACCTCTCTTTTTCTGCCTCCAGTCCAATCCAAGGGGAGCACAGAAGAAATGGAATCGGCTGGTAAACTATTTCTAATCATTTATTTAATTTTACATCTAAATTAGTATTAAAACAAAGTACATTCACAAAATTCAAGGGCATTTCAAGGTTCCGACAAAAAAAAATCCAATTTTCAAGGTTTTTCAAGCCGTGAATGTTCGGTTTTCAAATTTAAGCTTTGCAAGGAATTCAAGGCCGTGTATACGAACCCTGGGTCAGTGACAAATCCGAGTTATATAGTAAGGTAAAGGGGGACAAGTGTAAAATTTCCCCTATTTTACTAGGAGTAAAATTTTTACAAAAACCAGGCAAATAAGGCATTGATTGCAATTGAAAAAAGTTCTAAAAATGATTCTTATTTTTTTTATTTCAAAGGCACAAAACTGCTCAAACTAAGTTGTTTACAGGGCTCCGAGGAAGTTAAGGCAACTTATCCCATCCTTAGTATGTCGGTTCGAAACACCAGGTTTTTCCCGACCAGGTTTCTTTCTCAATAGGATACAAATCAGTGCAATGGGGTCCTGCTTTTAATTCACGGGTTCGTCAATATTGATAATTAAACAGCTTATTTTGACAAACGCAACATTTAAAAAATGTATATTTTTAAAGGAATAGGAGTGGGAGAATGGTCAGAAGTAGGGCCGTAGTAAGGGGGAGGAGCAAAGGGGGGGCA
>JAHWFP010017770.1:5254-19432 GCA_023313725.1 Lithobius niger | reverse complement strand
GTCCAACCCTCGGCGCGAGCTATGAGAGGGTTGGACTCTGTTTTTTCGCTCTATGGCGTATAGGGGAAGGAAAAGTGTATTCCACGGCGGAGAGAGAAGCTACTATTATTTAATTTTTCCTTTCTTCTTACAAAGTACCACGTGGCAGTCTGCCGGATTCGAACCGGCATTCTCTGGGTTGGGAGGCGGGGATGCTGACCACTAGGCTGCACGCAGCTCGCTCTGCTCATAGCTCGCGCCGAGGGTTGGACTCTGTTTTTAAACCGGCATTAATTACTGTTTTTAAACAGCATAAGGAAAAGTGTATTCCACGGTGGAGAGGGAGGCGGGGAACCGGCATTAATTACTGTTTTTAAACAGCATATTATTCAACAAGAATACAAACAAGTACTATTCTTATCTATTTTTTTTAATAAATATGTGCTGTTTACAATATTCTTACAAAACCACTGCAATATTGCATTTGGTGCCTCTTTTTAATTCATACATTGATTTTTACAGCTGTTAATTACTGTACAAACTGATCGTGCTGAAGCAGCATACGAATGATTCACTCGATGCAAGTATGACTTCTAGAAAATGAAAGCTTATTTCAAGAATGATTAACAACTTTCCCCCTTTGGTTTCTACTCTGATTATAGCACGAGGATCGGAACTAAATGAAAACACCACGTTGTGCAAATGTTTCTTTGAAACAAATATCTTCATGGTACGCAAAGCAGGAGTTTAAAAAGAATAAAAGCAAAATATATAACGTACAATTTCACCATGCTTGTGTGGCATTAGAAAATTCAAATACGGTAATATAAGTATTTACTAAGGCTGTGCCGAAACCGAGCTGCCGATCGAAGCATGATCGGCAAAGCTCCATTTAACCGAACCGAGCAGCGCGTCTCTCGTCTAGTCTTGGCACGCAATCCTGGGGCAATGGACCTTGAAAACAAGCTTCAGTTTGTCGGATTCCAGCATGGTTCTCGCTACAAGAAGGTTGAACAATTACCACAGAATTAAATGCACGAACTAAATTTTGTAGGTAATTCGTGCAAATTAATAATTTTATTTTATGCTGAAACCTGAAAAGAATTAAGAACCTTACCTTCATTAAGAAAAACCTGTGTTGTGTCAACTTATTAGCTTAAAAGCAATGTAACTCCTAATAAAAATTACTTGTTTTGTTATAATAATGGTTGTTAAATGCAGGTTTAATTGGCCTCACGAGATAAGTCCATATGTCATCAATTACAGTTTACGAAACTAATAGTAGCCTGGGGTTGTTGCTACAGCACGCTGTTTTAGTGCAAAGCGAGCGCTAACTGCAGGGATGCTGCCGGTGTGAAAAATGTAAAAATTTTTAAGTGGTAAAAAAAGGGAAAAATGCAAAAAACACGAGTGATGGTGTGAAAAAAAAAGGCAAAACGTACTAACGAAATAAAAAACAAACAATTATCCGTTTTCATTTTGGGCTCGGAATTACGTAGGCATGTATGTTGTTAGCACGCGAAAAAAATGGATTGGTTTGCCGTAGTCGCTTTTGCTCTCTTGCGCGAAAGTAAAAAGAAATTACAATGGTTACTACTAAAGAAAAAAAAATTGTTTTAAAGAATTGTGAAACTGGTGAGATATATGAAAACTAACAAAATACACGAAGATACAAAAATGAAAAGTAGGTATGTGAAAAATGTGAACAAAATGTAAAAGTTGGAATGTGAAAAAACTGGCACTCTCATCAGCACCCTGTGATTAAAAAAAGCTGCTCGGTTATGCTCGGTGTACCAGTCATTTTTTTGAGCGCTCGGCTCGGGATCGGCAGGGCAGGGCAGGGCAGGGCAGGGCAGGGCAGGGCAGGGCAAAATGTGCTCGATACAGCCTTAGTATTTACGTTTCACAAAATAAATTATGGAAATGTTCCCATTTACTTTGGATACAGGACGACGACTTGGGGAGTGCAGTCATTGATTTTAAGGTACAAAGCGTAATCGTGTTCTTCCACCAACATCGACACTCAATTGACTCAAATAACTGACTGAAATTCGCTGAAATTTTAGGTCTGTGTTTCTCACAATAGCAAAACTACAAGTATTTGATGCAAGTCATCTGCGTATCAAGTTCATATAATATCAATGTGGCAACTGTTAATCCAACAATCTGTAGTTATAGACAAGTTTTGATTAATAAAATATAATTTGCTCCACAATAAGTGCTGAAATGAAAATGTACGCTATAATTATACTGAAGTATGGGTAGGCCACTAGTGCATCACAATGTCGCATCGATACTGCAAGCACAGGCACCATCTGTTGTCGCCACAGGAAAGCTATCTAATATATTACTATGCCTATGGCATATAGATCTGAGACAGGGAGCAGGAAGTCCCATTAGGTTTTGACCCATTAGATTGAGGGGGAAAGGGTGCAATTGCCTATCCAATTGGAAGTATTAAAATTCACGGCAAGATTCACGTCAGGCTCCGAGGGAGGGAGAAATGGATACATCATTGGCCTAATTAGAGTCAAAATTCCGAGAATTATGGAGAATATTACCGCTAAACTTCACAACGAAGACACTTTCAATGTCTTGCGAACTTTCAATGGCAAACGGCCATCTTCAGGTAAATTATCGGCCTCTTTACACCCACATCGTCTGCTACGAAGGTCTAACCGCCAAAATCGTCTACGAATTTCTAACTGCCAAAATCGTCTGCTACGAATTCTTAACTCTTAGCCTCCCGTATTTCGTGGTCAGCGCGTTCACTAGCTCGTCAAGCTTCCACTGACAGCCAAGCTGTTGTTTCAGGTCCCTTCCAACGATGTTTTCAACCCGGGGGAATGCAGGCCCTTGAATGTTCAATGACACGCCTCCAATTTCATGCAATCGTATGGCTATCGATTCTAAGCATCTTAGATGCCTGTCATTCTTAGAATTTGAAGTCACCAGCGTCTCAGCTTTCTCCCATCCAATACTATGCGAAGTGTAACGGTAATATTTTCCATAATTCTCGGAATTGTAACTAATTTGATGAACTTTCACAGTAATATGACGAGTTTTGTTATCATTGGCCTACATTATAAGCACCATCAAGTGGTGGCGGAGACACAACTGGGGAAAATAAAGTACAGTGGATGTTCGGCGATAAACTGAGATGCTCAATACTAGATTTGGGGCTGAGATGCGGGGAAACGGACAGGACACACTAAGTCCCGTGCATATCACGGGCTCCAGCTAGTTTCAGAAATAAAGTACACATTGCCCACCGTTACGTTTTCGTTTCGTTCTACATCTCTAAATAACGGGAAATTTTGTAGGTTGCAATGCAGAAAATTTAGCTATTTATAAAATTGCAGTTTCTTTGAAAATATCCAAGAGTGCTTTGGAAATTCAATTTGATTAAAAATCCAACGTCTTAGTTAAATAATGAACACCCACAGAGCAGTGTAAAATATTTTCAATACATCCAAAGCTTTTATACCGAGCTGCTTATCAAATTGTGGACTGTAAATATATAACAGCAAACTTTCTATTGACCTTAAACAGAAATTTTAGAATATACAGAGCCATCGTGTAGTTTTTTCCACACCTAATAAAATAAAGAACATGGTACCATGTGCACAAAAGTGAAATTATTATTTGGGTAGATTGCTTTGTTTACTCCCATATTAAATTCTCTTTGCAAAGCCACGTGTATTCAACAAAAAGCCGACAAGAAAGATTTGCACAACTGGGCGTTACTTTACAATATTTTGAGGGTTGAACAATTTGGGATGACTTCGTAGCTTCTCATACCTACGTACACAAATATCCATACATACACACAGTCGCACACACATACACCATTGCAATATCGCTGGACGTACATTACACATGTGTTTTGTGAGGGCATTTCATTCCTACCACGTCGACATCATAGAACTCATATTTAAAACATCGCAGTACCTTAATGAACATAGCAAGTTGTTTGCTTATGTCACAAATAATAGAACAAAGTTTAATATAACTGAACATTCATCATCACAGATTCCTGACGGGTTTATGGCTATTATTGCAGAGTCAACAAGATTGGTCATTTTTCTGGCAAGTTTAGCTAACATTCCAGTAGTGACCATGCAGATTCTCATATAACAAGATTTACTATTACAAGCTTGGGGAAATTCACCAACATTACATTGTATTATTTACAAAGCATACACACTTCTTGTTGTTGAGGGAACTCTATACAAAACTGTACAAAATCAACTATATAAATTTAACGTCCGCAAATTTTTTTCCGAAATCCCATCCTTTTCTTTTCAGGAACGTATATCACGTAAACTTCATGCAAAGTCCAGTTTGATATCCAAAGTCCAACTTCGTGCAAAGACCAAACCATAATTTTACTTCGTGATCACCAACAAAATTCTTTGCCGTCGTCAATTACAAGAAAATCATTTAACTGGATTTCTTTAGCAACTTACACTGCCAAACTCCAAAACGTTGTGTTTATCTACACCATGTGTTACGTGAAGCTTTATGAGCAGTTTAGAATAGGCTGGCACCCAAAAAGCATGGACAGTTACAAAAGCTATAACGTAACTGTTCAAAATCAAACAATTCTTGTCCACTGTCACGAAGTGAAAAAATTGTATTTATTACTTCACCCCTGAAACTGTAGCGTCTACATCATCTGTAACAAAACGTTATCTTGTGTGGTTACTTGTTGGATTTAGACGAATGAAACCAGAAAATAAATTTCATCAAGTACAATTAAGTATACAAAGCTATACTGATCCAGCCAGTAAAAATAGCATAAATGAACATCAGTTTGGATATAAATTTCCAATTTCTATCATAAAATCATCTTGTTTGCAAAGCAAGTTACCTGACAGTTTTCCATTTTCCTCACTGGTTCAGAATTTCAGTCAAGCACGTTTAATTAAATGTTGTGATATGTCGTTCCCAGAACTTTTTCTTTTTGAAAAATATTTTGCATGTCACTATTAACGTAAAATTCTTTTTTTTAAATTAATGCATACATGCAACAGTGTCTGTATTTGTCACAATTTAATCTCACAAACTCACCTCAGCTATTTAACTTTCAATATTTTGATACTAAAATTAGCACCGACACAAACCTAATTACACCAGTGGGTAAAAGAGTTGGGTACGTAGTTGCGAATAAATAAGGGGATTATACACATGGCTTCACTGTTACCTCACTGCATCACCATTCACTTTATTCATTTACAACATTTACCCTTTTCGAGTCTTCGCGTTGTATTGGGCGTTATATTACAAAACATGACCAAACGCTAAAATAAACGCTACAAAACTGACGTTGCTATGACGTCGTACACTTTCACATTCTCACTTTCTCTTCCACGATGCTGTGCTGATTACCATCTTAGTAAATGGTGCAGGATGAAACAAACAGTCTTCAAGCTGTCATGTGGCCTTTTCGCACCTTGCATTCACATTATATGCGTTTCCACTTACGTGTCAATTTGCACCACTGTTTCATTTTTGCACCTCTATGTTCCCAGCACAGAACTGTTAGTTTTAACACCAATAGTGTCACACTTGCACTCATTCTTCTTTGAAAGTGTCAAAACGGTGTCAGCACAAGTTCTTGCAGTTTATACAAAACAAAAAATAGATCTTCTAGATTCAGCCCAACAGCTGCTAATATTAACATCATAATCACCAAAAACAAAAGTTCAGACAAGCTGACAATCTGTCAGCCAGGCAGACTGACACTTTTGTTGTCCATGTTTTTAAAAGTGCGTCCGAGATTGTTACTAGACCCTCTCCAGTGCATAAGTATGTCTTGTGATCAATGCTGTACACAAGCAGGACAGTTTTGAGCTTGGTGCAGGAAGCTTAGGTGCTCGCTCCCTTCCATGTCCTCAATACCGCTTTTAGTCCAACGGATTTGGCCATCCTACTTGGGTTACACGAACTCAGCTGGGCCTGTGTGCATAAAAACAAAACACAAAATGTAACGATTCGTAAATCAAAATAGGGCACAGTATTGAAAACGTACGACAAATTAGACAAACACCAATTATGAACAATCAGCAGATCAGGTTACGATCCTCATTCCTCATTAACGTCAAGCAGTTCGATGAATTAAGTGCAAAGTAGTGTTCCTACCGGTTTGACAAATAAGTAAATGCTCAAGCCGTCAACACACCAATCCTGAATAAAGATATTTATGATCAACAATGAAACTGGTAGTGAGCACTGGCGAATGCAAAAGCAAAAAATGAAGCCCTCTCGAGGCCTAAGAAAACCCACTAGGCGTGCAAGACTAAGCACTATTTTCAGCACTATGTAATGATTTTTTGCCTCGTTCACAATTAAAAACATAATATTCACAATAAAAACATCAAGAGTGGGACACCATGAATCGTGGCAATCACGAGGATGCCATGTTGGATGGACATCACGTTACTTCCAACGTGACGTCCTCATGATTGCTACGATTCGTGGGTGTCCCATTCTTGACGTTTTTATTTTGAATACTATATTTTTAATTGTAACCAAGGCACAAAATAATTACATAGTGCTGGAAATTAAATGTTTGTCTTGCATGTGTGGTGGATTTTCTTAGGCCTCGTCAGAGGGCCGCTTTTTTTCTCTTTTGCAGGTATTTACGGTTTCCACTGCATTTTTTAAAACTGAAAAGCAAGATCTGTTCATTCTGTCTTTGTAGTTGGCTTTTGCGCCCAAGTATAAGAGCGCCCTACTTCAACACCAAGCGAACTCCTGGAATAGACAGTGAAGCCTAACATGGAACTCGTACTGTTACTTTAAGTCACTTGGTTTGATGTCATGTTCAATTGCTTTTGTGCCCGACTCGCAGTACTTGGTCACCGCTTTTGTATTTGTTTAACTGCTTGTAGCATGCTAACCGTAATATTTTTGTGCAATGCAAAACGTTTCATTTTACAGGCAAGATATGGTAAAGTAGGTAGCAACAAAATAGTGGGTAAAGCCTATTGATGAAATCCATCTCGTATGATACAGATTCTTATCTATTATCGCTCTTGGTGCAGTCCACATAGTAACGAATAACAATCATTTGGATTCAGAAATTAAGTTAGCTCTTTGTTAACAAGTGTCAGATTGGTTAAATGGTGTGAGCACTATGCGACCAGTGTAGCATGTGATCCCAAAATCATTGTAGGTAAGCTAACAATAAATTTATTTGCTTACATTCATCTTGAGATCAAAAAGTAAACAATATTGCATTTTAACTAAATCAGGGCTACGCATAAGTGTCGCTCTAGCATATCGGTTACGTCAAAAACCAGTAAATAATTTATTCAACACTCTGCACGAACCGAGAGGGTTAGTACATGCACATTAACAAAATTCAACTTTTATTACACATTTGAGTACATTTTACTATTCATATAAAGCTGTAAATTTCTGTTACTGAAAATATTGATATAGTTCTACTTGGGTTTATATAATTCATTCCACTTTTCCCATACGTGTTTCTGTATGAAGGCATCCTTACCAAAATATAATTTATTTCTTACTTATGCCTCATTATAATTTCCTTCCATTCTTGTTTCTTGTAATTTTGCAGTATTAGGAACAATCCATTAAACACAAAAGTGTATAAACGACAGACATTTCGTACCAGCTTTAAATTTAAAAAAAAGGAGAGGGTAACAAAATCCTCGTTTAAATTTTGCTAAAACTTATTGGTACCGTGAATCACCAAGTAACGTCCACATATTTTAAATTTCACAATATGGGCTAGGACTGTGTTAATACGACCACCCTTTCCCATTTGTTCTTTACGCAACGTCAACCTTGTGCTGACCCAGCATTTGCATAGAGCCTAAAAGTTACTTCCTCGATTTTCTTTATTTTTTTAAGAACCATGTTAGTGCTGCCACCCAAAACAAACCACAAAGTGGTTTAAACGCCCAGGGGGCTTTAACTCGACGATTGACAGTATTACTTAGTTTTACGAGAGTTTGGGATTGCAAGAATTTGCTACACACGTGGGAGGGAATTACCGTTTGAGACATAGTACTTGACGGGATACCAGGGGTTTTAACTTGGGTATTCTGACCCTTCCATACCCAAAGCAAAAATTACTACATACATTTTGCCAAGCTTGGCTTTTCTATTTGCATTCACTAAATCAAATCCATCTAGCAGTATCTTAACATAATTCCTTGAATTCTTCCTCCAAGACATTCATAAAATTATCTGCTTGCACCAAAATCAAAGTTTAAGCCAATTGGATGCTTTCACAACTCACTCGTGCTGTGCATGAGCAAACTAATTTTTCCAAAGACAGGCTGCTCATAAAGTTCTCTCCTACATTGCGCCTAAAATGTACAACCAGGTTCCTTTTTCCACTCGCAACAAAACTAATAATCATTAATTTAATAGAGCTTTATTCATGGTTACTAATCAAGGCCTTTTGTTTTATTACCACATTGTCACCGTTTACTGGGTCCTTTGTTTTGCTTAGTTTTTTTTTATAAACTGTTTCACAATTTATATTTTAATGCATTCAATTTTGTTATTGCCCCGTTTTCGAGTTTCGTTTACCTTCTTACTTCAGCCAATCTTGCAAAAGTGAATGGAATACGTACGTATTCATCCAAACTGGTCAAAATAATTAGTAACCAACTGGAACTGCGTCACAGCAGGAAGTAACAGACAAATTAAAAGGGAGCCTAGGAATTATGTTGCCGGCAGAGACTATAACCAGTTCTTGTATTGAAACTGACAGATATTTTTTCGTTAAAAGGAATCCAGTTTTGGCTACACATCAGCTTCACATATAGGTTAAGAAACAAAAGCTATAATGTTTAGCAATCCTTTGCTTGCATGAAAATACCCTTAACAGCAAAATATCCATTATCCAACCCATAAAACAAATTTGTGTGCCATTTGTTAGCAATTCTGTGAGAAGAGGCCATGCTACATACGTGCCTTTCCAATCCCAAACTTGTTGCTGCGGTTTGACGGTACTGGAAACCCACCTGTAAAATGAATCGTGTTTCTTTTTGCATAAAATAATAAAACAAGTTAGTGTGTGCTAGGTGCAGATCCTTTTCATTGACTTCTTACATGTACTGTGCAGGGAATACTATCAAGTGAATGGTGTACAATTGATAACCCTATATTTTTTTTTTAAAGAGCAAATAAGGCAGTTTGCACTATTCGATTGTCAGAATTAAAACAAAAAGTTTCTTAATCCCTTAACTGTCAAACTAACTTCTGGTGAAGTTTTTTAAAAGTCCCAAATGTTGTAACTTGGTCATTTATGGGATTCGATCCTGCGTTCAGTTGGTTTGGGGACAAGGATGCTGACCACCGAGCTTTACTTAAAAAAACGAGCCCAACACATTTGCATTTAATAAATGGAACTCCTCAATTTGCGGCCTTTACTACGGTCATTTTCAAAGAGAAAAGAACCTAGATCTTATTGTAATGCGTCAATAAGCAGCTAAGTTTTTTTTTATCCTTAAAAATAACTGCCACAAAAGCCGCTTATTGAGGTTATCCATGTAATAAAGTTTGAACGCGGGAATTGAATTTTGGTCTCGTTTTGTTTTGTGCACTGGGCTGTACTTTTCCGCTTCGTATTTTGTGTAACAAATCATTTATGGGGTTAAACACTTACAAAAAGAACTGAAACTGTTTCGTATTGCATTTCATACTATATAAAGAAAAAATTCAGAATTTCATTTTTGGTACAACGACTTACCACTAGATACCACCGTACAAAAAAAAAAAACTAAATCCGTTTAAACAACTGGCTTTTTTTCAGATATTAGATTTTTACTTTTGGAATTGAATAAATCACTACGTTTACATGACCACTTAACTTGCTGTTGGTTTTGTAAACCCCTGTTAGTAGCGCTTTCTGCATTATTCTCCATGGGATGAAAGCAATTTCATTGGGTGGTGTGGCCAATGGATGAGTCTCGTAGTTAGAATTGCCTTGAGAGGTTGACACAAGCCAAGAAAAAATGGCGGACACACCACTCGTATTACAGACAAATAATTCTGAAATAACTACAAGACTATACGCAAACTGCTGGCTTTTTAACTGACCCAGTTTTCTACATGCAGGTTAAAAGCTGTGGGCTGTGTCCACTATACCCCGAAGGGAGACTGTACAGGAAGAAGGGGGGGGGGGCGCTGTAAATGTACACCCTGAAAATGTACAGTCTCATATCTGTAAACATGTACCAGATTTGAGGCGGTTTTCAAGAAACTTATCACAGGCAAATAATTCTGAAATAACTGCACATGACTAGGCAAACCATAATTGGCTTAGTTATTTTCTACATGCAGGTTTAAAGCTGTGGGACATGTCAACTATACCCTAAGGGAGAACTGTACAAGGAAGAAGAGGATTCTCTTGTAAATCACACAGCTTAATTGAAGGTGAACTCTCCAGCTATAAACGCGTACCAGATTTCAGGTAGTTTTCAAAGCGCTTTCCTACGATATTGGACACTAGATACTAGTTAATAGTTGGTAATAACGGGCTTTTTGCATCAAGAAATGTTTATATAGGCTGATTATTGTGCACAAATACACAAGCAAATTAACTAAGATGACTTAAGAAATCAATTAATTTGCGACCGAGGTTAACAAGATTGAAAATTGCCTCCTATAGGTGGAAAAACCACAAAGACATCAAATCGGACTACAACTTTTAATTTTCGGCAAACATTGGATGTCTTGGCCACAACAAACACTAAAATACACAAGTAAAAGCCCCTACAAAGTGAGGCTGGCTATAAAAAATCCGCAATTTACCTAGATTACGGATTTTTCATAGACATCCCCACGTCGCAGGGGTTTGTTTTAGAGTGTTTGTTGTGACCAACACATCAAATGCATGCTGAAAATTAAAAGTTGCATTTCGTGTTGATATTTTTGTGGCAGTTTTTCCGCCTACCAACAGGATTTTCTAATCTTATTTTAGTTCTTTAACAAAGTTATTTAGTGCGAGAACTGGTACCAAAAATCGAAAATATCGAATATCTCAATATTGCGTCAATTGATGGATGCATCACTTTTCCATTGTTCTTTTTGTATTTAGTATGTGTAAATAGGATTAGAATCACAAGTGTAATTTGCCTTATTTACCCTTTAATTCACACCATTATGTTTTGAAAATATGTTTCTTAGTTGCTAATGCATGGAGTTACAGATACTGCCTCAGGTATAAAAGCTTATGTGGCAGATACACTACGATATATGAACGAACACACAAAGCACCACAGTGTGTACAATTATTAAACAGGATTTTGTCAAGTCTATGTTGTGGAATTTATGTATGATTTGATTTGTGTGCTTTTTATTTAATTCTGTGTGTCAATATTTGAAATTGTGTTATGTTTTACAGGATCCTTAACTAGAAACCAATAGGCGCGAGCAGAGCGAGGTTTTAAGAGTGTGGAAATAAGGTTGACTGGGTGTTGGATCCTAAATTTACAAGTAGTCAGTCATGCGCTGTAAGGAATTGCAGCAACTCATTATATTTTATTCATCAAGAACGACAATCGTTAAACAGCAGGCAACGTGCGATTAAGCATTGCTTGCATAGTAGCAATGATACGAAACAGGGAAATAGTCAAATTAATGCATTTTTCAATTACTAAGGTTATCTTGCAATGGAGTGGGACAATTTTGTTAAGAAGTACCTTGGATCTTTTACATGTCACAGTGGACATGAACACGAGTGAAATTCCGGGGCCCTTCTCTTCCGGATACACAGACATTTTGAGAGTCGTGGTAAAATTCAGCAACCATGAACGCATTTGATATGCCATGCTTGCTACAATTATTGATCATTTAAGTGATTGTACCAGCTCCTTCAGGATAATTTAAAGTGATTGTATCAGCGCCTTACATGTTACACACGGTATTAACACGGCGAGAGGACCCACATGATTTGCTAATTTGAGCAGAGGGAGCTTCTCAGGAGAGTTTATAATTAAGAATTTTTGCATATTCACTTAACATTGTGTAATAAACTGTATGTTGTGTAAAGTAACTTACCTAAAATGCGACAAAAAAAATTAGTCTACGACAATTTTTGTTATATTTGTTAAATTCATTTTGCCGAGATGTTATGTAGGTGCCTGTCAGTGGAGTTAAAAATATTCAGAACTGCAAAAACTTTCATTAACGTGGTAGAGGTCTTCATTAAAGGCCTCGGGGCCGAAACGACCTCAGCCTATTCTTAAACTTTCATTGGATGTTGTGTAAGGAGTTGGAGATCCGTATACTAAATCACATTTATTGGCGCAAATATGGCCATCAAGAACATTACGGTACTGAACATTAGAATTAAGGCTACCATGATCTTGTCTGTAATGTTCAGTACCGAAGTGTTCTTGATACCCATTTTTGCTCCAATAAATGTGTGTTGGTATATGGATACCCAACTCCTTACACAACAGACGTCGGATGAGAGACCCAGTGGGCCACTTGTTTGATGGGAAGCGGAGAGTAAACCCAATCTTCTTACTGGGTAAATACAGTATGTCGACACTCTTTGTATGCTTTTCATGACGTTTGTTCCCCCTTATTAACATGTAGAATGTAAAGTTGCAGACGGGCACAGACTTTTGAAATAAAACTATGACGAGTAACAAATCAGTAAAATAGTACAAATATAGGCTAGGCTTAGGCTTCTGCCCTAGTTACAAGGCTTGCAGTCACTAGGATAAGTCAATTGGATTTAAGATGGGTTTCCCGAGGATACGAGGATGTTAAGTCACTTGGATTTTTAAAATATCCATAATAAGTTTGCAAATTTATGTCAACTAATATTGTGTGGGCTTCTTTGTGTAGGCTAATTACTAGAAGCTATTTTCGGTCCATATCGATGAATTAACATCGATACAACATAAAATTGAGTCAGTTTTTACTTTTAACATAATACGGTCTCTTCCCTTTTATTTACGTTTGATGGTTAAAAGACTTTACACAGAAAATTATTGAAGCCATCTTTAAACTATACAGTCAAGAAAAGAAAGATTAAAAAATGTGATGAACTGCTTCCTTTTTAGTAATATAAATAAATATGCTGGTAGTAAACCCAACCTACAAAGCCACATAATACAAAAGATTTTACGTGATTTTAGTGATTCACTATTCTTTATTATCATTATAAATTTTAGTGTATTGCTGTGACAATTATGCAAAAGCCCATCCTTAGGTAAGGGGCCTCCCGCCTTATTTTAACTGAAACTGTACCTTTGGGTAAAAACCAGCCCTATAAATTTTAAGCTGATGGGAAGTACGTTATACGCACATAACTGAAAACTACTATTTTTAAAATGGAGTGTTTATATTTTGATAATTTTGTCAAATACACCTTTATTGGCTAGCCAACATTTGATATAGCCTATTGCTTGGTATTTAACTGCAATCAAGAATCACCTAAATGAGATAATGTTTTAAAAAGCCTTGAATAAAACAATGTTTCGGAATTTTACGTATTCCGTAATCAGGTTTTAGCTGAAATTAAAACATCGCAAAAACTGCTGTGTCACCCAGCATCAAAGGTTGTTTAAAAGAAAAATATATATAAAATTAAACAAGACACCCCACACATACTCCCTTTCAAAATGGCAAATACGGCAGGTGAAGCAGTGAGCCCTGTCCTTCCTCTTGGAAATCCATGCAAGAAAGACTCATGCAAATTCTAGTACTACGTGGGTTTCATGTCACGTTTACTTCGCTAGGGTTGTTTTGCATATTTTTTTCTTACTCTTATATAGTTTAAACGTTACAGCGAAAATCCAGAAGCCCACGTGGTAACTGAAATTTGCATGTCCTTGTCTTTCTTCCTTGGGTTTCATGTATTCACCTTTTTTGAAAGGAAATACGTGTCAGGTTTCTTTTTTAGTTGCATATATTTGTTTCAACAACCTTTGATCCTGGGTGACACGGCAGTTTTTGCTAAAACCTGATGACGGAATAGTTAAAACAAAACAACGTTTTGAAATTTTTATGTGTGCAAAAGGGGCTGTTAAAAATTAAAATAAGCTTGGTATTTAAAATAAAATTTATCCAGTTAAGTCTGTTATGGTGAGGAGACAGTGAAAGGATGCAAAAGTGTTTCAGAAGCAAGAAGCAGCCTATTCAGAAGAAACTTGGGTCTTTACATGTTTAGAAAGCAAGAAGCAGCCTATTCAGAAA
>JAHWFP010017768.1:20987-49182 GCA_023313725.1 Lithobius niger | reverse complement strand
CCCCCCCCCCCCCGTTTGCCTTGGAACCAGGGCATTGTTAGCGGCATGTGCAGGGGATTATGGTTCGAAACTTGGGTCTGTTGCACACCTGTCATGTTCTAAGCCTCTGCCACCGCATGATCCGAAGAAGACACACAGGTTTCTTACTACCTGCAAATACTGATGCATACACTTATGTTTTTCAAATCGGTCGGAAAATGCGCCCCGAATAAGAAGGGTTTCGGACCTACAAGGAAGCCGAATACGTAACTGAACTGTGTAGTATCGAGTTGGATTCGGTTCTCAAGACACCCCTCGTTCATTTAAACTCCTACTCAGCAATTGAAGAGGACGAGGTCATGTTGAGAGCAAGCTCTCAAGTAGGGCTTATTACTCGGCATCAGCTCCAGCTTTGAAGGCGATGGCTTTGGTCAACCCGGAGCTCATGGAAAATAAAACAGTTAGGGAATGTATGCATCTTCTTAAGCGAGCGTATTCATGCCACAAAGATAGTTAAGTTGGCAAGGCCGTCTACTCATGAACAATGTCTTCCTCGAATCTGCAACTGGGTTCCCGGCGGATGTAGTGGGCAAGTTGAGACTTTTGCCAGTTCAGGGTTCTGGACAGTTACTTGTATTGGCCCCAGAACTCAAAGAAAAGGTTCGACCTGCCCAAACATTGGTCAGCACGAACCATGGTAGCTATCGAAGCAAGCCTATGTATGTAAAGATCCAACACCCAGCATCCGGACATTGGAATGATCCATATGGGGGAAAGAGTAGCAGCAAAAAGCCAGCGGACAAGTCAAAGGATCGTTCGCCCTTTCGTGACCATCCCCCCTCCTTGTCACGCGGGAAAGGACCAGAGAGTTACCAGCGTGGCCGAGGATCGTGCCGGGGAAGAGGTAAAAGACCTCCACGTCAGTGACTGGCCATGGTCAGGGCGTCCCCCCCCCATTCACCGTCAGGTGTGGGGGGGGGGAGGATTGCCAGACATCTTGGACATTGGAAGATGATTGCGTCGGACCCCTTCGTCATCCGAGCTCTGGAGGAGGGATACACACCGCTATTCGTCACCAGGCTTGTAACTAGAGACTGGCTGGTAGGACGTTCCGAAATCCCAGAACTTATCAAGGGATTCAATTTGCTGGTTGTGAAGGGGGCAGTACAGGTTTTTGGAGTACAGCAAGGGCGATTCCGAACGGAAGGAGGATCCCGAGTTCTTTCAATCTTCGGAAACTCAATCAACACCTCGCAAAGGAACATTTCCAGATGGAATCGATCGAATCAATTCGAGACTCACTCCAGCACGAAGAGTATACCATTTCTATCGACCTCGAGGCTGCACGTTCCCCTCAATCCCCTCGACATCTGTTCCGCCTTGTGGCGGGGGGGGGGGGGGGGGAAATCGTCCCAATGGAAATCTCTTCCCTTCGGCTTAGCGACGGCTCCATACGTGTTTACCCGGATGCGGAAACCTGTGCTTGCATACCGCACCTACATCACATCAAAGCTCACGCCTATTTGGAAGATTGGCTGGTTCGAGACAAGGACGGTTTTCTTTTGACCCAGCAGTGGGAAATGTGCAGCTCCTGGGTTTTCACATTTGGGTCTTGGTATAAACCTCAAGAAGTCCAGACCAGTTCCAAGCACTTGTTTTGTGTTCCTGGGTGCAATGTTCAACACTGTAAAAATGGTGGTAAAACCAACTCTGGAGAGGTTCGTCAAGACGAGAACGTCGGTGAAGACATTCGTCAGAAGGACCAAGGTAACGGCGAGGGAGTTGGCATCGCTCATTGGACTCTTGGACTCCAATGCCAGACTTGTACCCTTAGGCCACTGGCGGCCACTGGTTCAGAAGACAGCGGGGCAGCCGCGGAACAGTTGGGTGGACATCATTCCGCTACGTGACCTCCCGAGGCAGAGCTGGTCGTGGTGGACGGCGAAGGGAAACCTTCAAGTTGGAGTGCTTATTCACGAGCCCGTTCTGGAGTTGCTCCTATTTTTAGACGCCGCCCTGTCAGGTTGGGGTGCTCACCTTGCCGGGGAAACTGCATCAGGCATTTGGAGCGAAGAAGAGAAGGTCCTGCACGTCAGCGTCCTGGAGCTCAGAGCAGTTTGGAGAGCCCTCCTTGCCTGGAAGCTAAGGCTGAGGGGTCAGGCAATGGGCATCATGCCACGGCCGTTGCGTATGTGAAGAAAGGTGCAGGCGCACATTCGAAATATCTTATGGAAGAAGCCTTCAGCCGGTTTGAGATCTGCATGCGGTACGAAATCTCGCCGGTTCCTCGCCACATAGCAGGAAGTCTCAACGTGTGGGCGGAGGAGTTGTCCCGGGGTTCACAGGTGCTGTCTACGGAATGGATGTTGGACCCTCAGGGTTGGAAGCCCTGTTTCGTCAGTGGGGGACCCCGTAGGTGGATCTGTTTGCACTACAACAATCAGCTCTCTCGTTTTGTGTCCCCGTTCCCGGATCGAGGGCCTGGGCAACGGACACACTGTCAATCAGCTGGGAAGGTCTAAATGCGTACCTTTTGTGGAAAATGATCAACAAGTTGAGAGTGGCCAAAGGGAAATTCATCCTAGTAGTCACCTGTTGGCCAGCGCCTCCATGGTTCCCAGAGTTGATGGAGCTGGAAAAGACGGATCCATTCCTTTGCCAATCACCAGCATCGGGGGAGGACCCTGCACCAAAATCCTTCCCTGCTGAATCTTCAAGGGTGGAAACTCTAAGGAAGAATTTGGTGAGGGAGGGATTTAAGACGGAAGTGGCATCCAGGATTACGAAGTGTTTGAGGGAGTCCTCGCAATGTAACTACAATGCCGAATGGAAACAGTGGTTCGAGTGGTGTGTAAAGTCGGACTGCGACCCATGCAACCAGGACCTACGAATGCTGACAGCTTTCTTTGAAGAGCTTTTTGTCAAGGGCTATCCTTCGTGTTGACATGCGTTGGGGATCCAAAGACTGTTTTCCAATGTGGTGGTTTCCAAACAGATGACAGCCTTTGAAAGTGGGAGACCAAGACAAACGAAATTGTTCCCCACATGGAATCTGCCGTTGGGGCTGCAAAGTCTAATGGGCGCCCCATATGAGCCAGCTAGAAATGCGTCCATTCTATTTCTATCCCAGAAGACTGTATTCCTAGTCGCTTTAGCCTCGGCAGCACGCCAAAGTGAGTTGGCAGCCTTCACCAGGGATGAGGGTCATATTGGTTTTGCCAAAGACTGGTCGGACTGGTCTGACTGGTCGGAGGTATTTTTGACGTTTCGGCCCATGTCGGAGCAAAAAATTGCAAACCGGGAACGACATCAAAGCCTGTTCGAATTAAGGCTCTAAAAGAGTGTGGACAAACACGAAAAGAGCTATGCGGTGCGGTTCTACCTATCCAAAACAGAAAATAAGAAGGAGAATTGCAATTTCATAACAAGCCAACGCCACTGTTTTTTGATGTGGACTCAAACAGTGGTGAAATTATAGATAAGGGCGTGCCTAGGATCTGGGCCGTGATTAAAAGAGCATACTTGAACGGACAGGATCACGGGGATCTCCCCGCTATAGTTAGAGCACACGAGCTTCGCGCATTAGCCGCATCATGGGCGTTGGGAGGAGGTGATCACAGTGTGCTCATGGAATAGCAGTACCACCTTCATCAAACTCTACCGGATGGGGTCACCCTTAGTGTAGACTGGGGACGCCCGGACGGAGGCACACACTGGTGAATGAACTATAGTGCTGACTCAGACTGAGGGAGTCACCTCGAGTGTAGACTAGGGACACCCAGTCAACTAAGCACGCCAGTGAAGTAACTGGAAGAGGAGACGAGACCAACTGTGTAGAAGTGGTAAGTTGACTTATTCCATGTTAAAACAGTAGTAGGCAAGCTCTCCCGGGTTCAGTGAGGTTTTTCCCCACCGCCTGAATGACAAATTCAGCATAATTACTGAAGTAAGTATTTGCAGGTAGTAAGAAACGATAATTTTAAAATGTAAAATTAGTTTTTACTAACCTAAATACTTACTTCAGTAAGAACCCGCCCGCCTCCCCGCATTCACTGAAAGGAGAGTTCAAAATGTGATAAGGGGAACAAACAAGATGGCGGCCTCCTAGTTAGGAGTAGCAGCGCCCCTGGCGGGAGAGGAGAGAAAGTTTGGATACAAGCTAAAAAAGGGAGTTTTTTAGTTGATAAATGAGCAGTGATAGCGTAAAATGATGATTTTAAGCATAATTACTGAAGTAAGTATTTAGGTTAGTAAAAACTAATTTTACATTTTAAAATTATCGTTTTGCGCCAACATTTGAGTGATTTTAAAGTGCATTATGTATTGTTGGTTTCAGACAAGTTGTTTCTTTTGGGTTGCTCTTAATTGTCTATTGTAACTATACATGTGTGATCGTGGGATCAAAATTTACTAACAGTGTTTGTTTGACTTGTCCGAAACTTCTTCCTGCCATTGGCTCTTTCAACCTATGCGTGTGTAATCTGATCCATGGCCACACCTGAGCAGAACAGTCCTGATTTATGTTAACAATGAAGCTTTAAAAATTTTTTTGTCCCGACCCAAGATGTCATGTTTTGCACAACCCAGATAATAAGTAAAGTGTATGGCAGGCAACTAATAATTAACGGAAAGATTGCATTTGTACAGTGTGTCTGACCGAAACAAAATAATGGTTAGTAAAACCTCCTTAAACAACAACAGTTAGGGACCTTAAAGTTTATGTAGTTAAAAAAGGGAGACACGTTAAAACCCAGACCTTGTAACAGCAAAATGAATTTACAGGTCCCTCTTGCTGGACATGATCCAGACCAATAACATTATTGTAAAAATTGTAACGCGAACTTTAAACTTGAGTGGTGTTGGAACTAGAAAGAAAGTTTTCTTTTGTTGTGTTGTGATTTGTTAAAGTTGGATAACTTCATGCGAGTCAATTGGGCTACATAAGCCCACTGGGCTTAATATTTAATTTCAAATGATTAGTTGGAACAAGGGGAAGCGGTGCAGGAGTGAACTCCAGTTGGTTCCAGCGACTTCCTAAAGTGCTCACATCTGGCCTGTAGAGTTATTACTGCCAAATGGATGTAATTTAACCAAACAAAAACTTGTATTAAAGCATGCTAGCCTGAATGTTCAGTTTTGGTAAAGAATCCTGTGTTGGCTTAATTGTGCACGTAAATCCCCTCTTGCTTTAGCTTAGCTTTTGTTACTTAGACTATTTTCGCACTAGAAAATTCGTCACGTGCCAAGCATACTCTGGCAGAAAGTTGGCAGATGCCGATTACAGTGGAAACCGGACGTCATCTTAAGAACATTTACATTTTTTGTACCAAGCAGAACACAACTGTGAGGCACAATTAGTTCCGTAAGTTTTCAGAGTTGAGACGATCTCCATCTGAAAGTTCACAAGCACAAACAAATGACAACATAAAAAATTCCTACTACTTGCAACTGGTGATTCTTACTATCTGCAAAATATTTACCTTCAGTACTCTCGCTAAATTTACATAATTTGGTTTTTCCCATGCTCAAACAAATAAAATCAATTTTTATTTATTTTATCATCGTTTGCCCGTGAACTTTCTGATGATGAAGACTGTCTCATCTCCAAAATTTTAAGAAGCTAATTGTACCTCACAGTTGTATTTCTTCTTGGCGGAAAAAGTGTAAATGTTCTTGATATGCAAACTCTGGCCCAGACTGAAGTGAGACCCAATCCTACGTGGCCAGTTAAGTTTCACACAAGAACATGCTTGATAGCCCGCAAAACAAGCCGCCTCTAGTGGCACACTGTGTTAGCTTTCTATCAGAAATAACTGTACAAAGGCTCATGGAATCTATAACTAGGCCTCTTCCTTCATTCAAATCTACAATTAGAATTTCAACACCACCAAATAAGCTGAAACCACACCCAACAAAACTAAATTAAAAACTAGTTGGGTATTGTTTATTTATTATTCCATTGGTGGTTAGGCAATATTAGGCGAGTAAATACAGGCTAAAAAAGGGGTTACCCCACCATAAATTGCAACAAAAGGTTTTATGGTTGTTCCTGACTGGAAAAAGCCTACTGAATTCGAAAAAAAATTTTTATCCACGCTATCTACTGCCGTTTTCCTGGAAAAATAGGGTTAATTTGCATGTTATAGTCAAAAAATTCATTTAATACATATATGGAAATATGAAGAGAATATTAATATACATTAGTAATATACATTAATATACATTTTGAGGGCAGTTATTTTCTGGAACCTACTCAAAAGGATGTGCACTTTAAGATTCCGAAGGGTGTCAGGCTGAAAACCTTGAGTATTAACGATGGCGACCAAAATGGAACCCAATGTTTACTCAGTTTTAGTCATTTTTTTGGCCTATTACGCACGAACCTTTAGTGTTAAACAAAAACTGTTTGTATATAAGTTGTTTACAATAATGTAATCTACAATGTAACCTTTTTTCTACATATCACGACTATTGAGAAAAATGGTCATGTTGGGCTGTTTTCGGCCATTTTGGCTAATTTAATGCTTATAGATGTCTGAATTTGTGAATACAACTTAAGCTTTCAATTGTTGTTGCATCGTTTATAATTCAGGTGTATGACTCCAACCTGAGTCATTCGAAAGGTGAGAATCTCTTCTTTGAATCGAGGGCAATGAAAAGGATCTACCACTATTAGGGACCGAACCACGCCTGTTTTAGTAGGGGTTGGTATTGCAGTTACCGTTAAAAATAAAGACAGATGCAAACCTAGTTACGTTGCATTTTGGACGTATATGTCAGACTGCCAGAGCGTGGAATCGAACCCACGCTGAGCCAAACCTATTTACGTTGGTTTTAGGACTTGTACGTCACTGAAGCCATTGCCTGAGCGGGGGAATCGAACCCATGACCTTTGAAACCAAAGGCAGAGGTCCCGCCGCTGAGCCATACTGACACGGCCAAAACGAAACGTCCGTAGGCAGCATTTCCTTTGTGCTGTCTCAGTATGGCTCAGCGGTAAGACCTCGGCCTTTGGTCATGGGTTCGATTCCCCCGCTCAGGTAATGGCTTCAGTGACGTACAAGTCCTAAAGGCAACGTAAATAGGTTTGCATTTACGTTGCCTTTTGGACTTGTATGGTCAAGACTGCTTGAGGGGAAAATCAAACCCACAACCTTTCAAACCAAAGGCCGAAGTCCTACTGCTGAGCTATACTGACATAACCAAAAGGAAACGTCCACAGGCAGCGTTTCCTTTTGGCCGTGTTGATATGGCTCAGCGGTAGGACCTCTGCCTTTGGTTTCAAAGGTCATGGGTTCGATTCCCCCGCTCAGGTTGAGTGGCGTATAGAAGTCCTAAAGGCAACTAAATAGGTTTGCATTTATTTATGTTTCCTTTTGGACTTATATGTCAAGAATGCCTGTGCAGGGAATCGAACCCACGACCTTTGAAATCAAAGGCCGAAGTCCTAACGCTGAGCCATACTGACAAGGCCAAAACGTCCATAGGCAGTGTTTCCTTTTGGCTGTGTCAGTATGGCTCAGCGATAGGACCTCGGCCTTTAGTTTCGATTCCCAACTCAGGCAGTCTGATATACAAGTCCAAAAGGCAACGTAAATAGGTTTGCATCTGTATTTTTTAAACTCTTGTTGAGCCTTTGGCTTTCTGTGTTTAATATCGTTCAAAGGTTGAAAATGAGCAAAAAATTGAACGGTAACTGATACCAGCCCCTACTAAAACGGGCGTAGCAAAATCCCTAATAGTGGTTGACTCTTTTCATTGCCCTTGGTTCAAAGAAAATATTTCCATCTTTCTAATAAACCTAATTGGAGTCGTTCATCCATATTATAACCGGCAGTTTAAAGTTGAAAATGAGCAGAAAATTGAACTGTAATTGTGATGCCAGCCCCTAGTAAAACAGGCGTGGCTCGGTCCCTAATAGTGGTAGACCTCTTTCCTTGCTCTTTATTCAAAGAAGATATTCCCACCTTTCGAGTGAACCTATTTGGAGCCATCCATCTAAATTAAAAACGTCACAAGAGTAGTGTAAAGCTGAAAATGAGCGAAAAATTGAACCGTAACTGTGATACCAGTCACTAATAAAACGGGCGTGACTCGGTCCCTAATAGTAATAGACCCCTTTCATTACCCTTGATAGAAACAAGACATTCCCACCCTTAGATATAAACAACTGATATACAAACTGATTTTGTGTAACACTAACTGGTCTTGCATAATAGGGTAAATTGGCAACAAATTGCGTATTGTTGGGCGCCATTTTGGTTGCCATCTTTAATGCTCAAGATTTACAGCCTGGCACCCTTCAGAATCTTAAAGTGCACATCCTTTTGAGTAGGTGCCTGCAAAAAACTGCCCTCACAATGTAAGGTACACTACAATTTCCTTCGTGTTTCTGTATATGTATTACATGCATTTTTTTTTACCTATAATATTCAAATTAAGCCTATTTTATTCCAGGAAAACGGCAGCTGATAGCGTGGATAACAATTTTTTTCGAATTCAGTACGCTTTTTCCAGTTAGGAACAACCATGAAACCTTTTGTTGTAATTTGTGGTGGGTTAAGTCAGGATTTACTGACCACAGTCGCGGCATGTGCCTGTTTTCACTGGCTGTAATCAATTCCATGCCTCACTGTACTCGGCTTGGTATTACCTTAGAATACAATGCCTGGCTCGAGACGAATCTAGTTGCATGAATTCTTTATTAGCCTATGGTTGTGTTGCATTCTTTTTCTTGCTGCTGTTGCTTTTTGTAGCCTTTGACAAAGTGTAGGCCTAGGCCTATCCCACGAAGTCCTTTCACGATTGCTACCTCTAGTTTCTTCCTGACTCGACCTTACAAGCACTCACAGGTTAAATTCTATTCTATTCTTGTCCTAATGCCTGTTACATGGTGGTGAGTACCTACAAATTCTCATGCATGTGTTGCAATAATGTCTTTAAAAACTCATGATTTTTACTGTTTCAAGACAGTGCAGAGTAATGCAAAAATTCTCACGAGTCCTGTACGGCTGAAAAACATAAATGGATTGCTCTAGGCTGAGCATTTACTAGTTTATTGAAGGCCTTTTATAAAAATTAGCACAGAATTCTACAACGTAAACAAGGGAATTTTTGAATTTTTTCACTTTAAGAAACACTCGTTCCGGTCTTTAAGTCAAAAGTGAATGAAATTCGACCAACCCACCATTCCTTCCACCTCCCGGTGATTGACCCTTTAGTCACAAAATGAAAAAATCCCAGTAATAATATAGGTGGCCTATGGACCCTTTAGCAAAATGGTGTTGTTGGAATATCTCGCTTCCACTTAGTCAGTGGGCACCTAAACATAAAAAATCAGCAAGGTTTTCGGCGACCATATGACCATGAATAGCATTATCGCCACATCCAATATGTCCGCTGTCTGCTATTATGAAAAGTCACCTTTTTTGGCTTTTGTGGGATAACTAATTTACTGAATTTGGTGCGAGGAATTTATTACTAATGTTATTTCACTATTGGGGTCATATTTTCCATCAAAGGTCATGGTCAAGCTCATATTATTACGTTGACGAATTCAGTTTGACCTACATACACCCCCTAAGCCAACTTCTGCCATTAAGTACATCTGTGTTTCTTTATTGCCAAAACATATTAACCTGATAAAGACGGGAAAGCCAAAGGCTCACAAGAAACTAAATACAGATGCAAACCCATTTACGTTGCCTTTTGGTCTTAGATGTCAGACTGCCTGAGCGTTGTAAGACCTCGGCCTTTGGTTTCAAAGGTCCTGGGTTCGATTCCCCGCTCAGGCAGTCTGACATACAAGTCCAAAAGGCAACGTAAATGGGTTTGCATCTGTATTTAGTTAACCTGATAATTTTGCATTACATTCTTCGAATGTGATGTTCCCCTGGAGGTTTCTTCCGGTGCGCAGATGCCTGTTTGCATATCCCACTGTGCATGCGCGGTGCAGTCCTCCCTTATAAAAGCGAGAGTGTGGTCACTTTCGGCATTCATTTTCCTCCAGAGGTATCTCACGCTACCTCGCTCCAGTGGTTCCCCGCCTGTCGTACGGAATTTGGATTCATCGCTGAAGATGGCCGCCACTTCCGAAGCTCCCGCTTCATCGGCTGCTCTCCTCTTCGCCGTTGGCAATCGCTGGGCCTCCACCCTTGATCTCGCTGTCGTCGGCCCAGCGCTCCCAACGACACCCTCTGTCGTACGTGGAAACGTCTCTTCAGACTCTCCTCTCCACGCTGGGCAACGCACGCCAACCGCTGCCCCCCTTGGATCTACGACTTAAAACTTGCCGAAGACAATTACCGTGAAGCCAAGAGAATCTACCGTCGCGCTATTGCTGCCTCCGGCTCTCCGTCCCACAATTCTCCCTTGGACTGTCGTCCAATTCGTCCCACAAAGACCAAAGCATCACTGACAGCTAGTCCGGGACTTCGTCCATGACACCGTCCGTAAGCTTCAGGACAACCCGATGCCTCCACCATCATGTACGTCCTCGGTCCATAACGCCCGTACTCAAGACTGGGTCGCTTCGACATCCAGCCACGAAGGACACAAACGTGTCGCCACCTCTCCACCGGGTGCCCTTAAGAAACGGAGAACGTGCGATACATAACTGTCGGCCCGCCACACGCCTCGACGGAGCTCTAGCTCTTTCGGCCGCTTCCCGCACCAGGTTCCCGGATGTGACGTGTTGCAGGCAACCCGTCTTACTCTCATTTTCGGTTTCGCTTGTTTCTGGCAACGATTGTATTTGCTACCGAGCTTGGGTTACACGATGTCTTCATGATCAAGTTTTCAAACAACTGGTACAAGACTCTAGGCCTCGTTCGAGTGAAGAGCCAGCACTGTTCCTGTTCTCCACAGCCTGTTTCGACCCGAGTTACTCCTTGTCTCGAGTGAAATTCAGACAACAGTTTTCTATCCACACTGCTACTTGTCTCCAGTGAAAGCCAACTGTTCCTATCGTCTGCTCGTCTCACTCGTGGCTAAAATCCCACGTTTGACTGTGGAACCAAGACGGAAGCCGTTTGCACTCCTTGCTGCTTGTCCCGACCGCCCAAGACTTAAGCGAAAATCAAGACATCAGTTGCTGCCCACACTGCTGCTCGTCTCATTCGTGGCTACAACCAACGAATGAGTGAAGAGTCAAGTTGGATGCCATCTGCTTTTCCTTCTGCTTGCCGCGTCCATGGCTGATCCCGTGTCTCAAGTGAAATTCAAGTCATCCGTGCTGTCCATACTGCTGCTCGTCTCAACGTGGCCCAAAAAAAACCCACGTTCTGAGTGAAGAGTCAGATCGGAAGACGTCTCCATCTCTTGCTGCTGGTTCGATCGTGGCTGACCCCACATTTTGAACGAAAATCAAGTCTACAGTTGCTGTCCACACTGATGCACGCCTCATTCGTGATTAAACCAACGTTTTGAGGTAAGTATCACGCCTGAAACCATCGACATCGCTTACTGCTTGTCTCGCCCATGACCACCCCACGTCTCGAGTGGAAATCAAGACAACATTTGCGACGACACTTGCCGCTCCCCCTCCAACGGCAGAAAGAATTCATTTCCCGGACGACACAACCGACGACCCGTCTCTGTCGCTCGGAGCGTTTCTCAAAACCGTCAAAGAAACCATACCGAACTGCTTTTTAATTAAGCCTTCACTGTCCGCCGATGCTCCTGTCATCAATCGGGGCCTCAAAACTGGATTTGGCTTCGCCCACAGGACAAAGACTCCAGGCCACGCAACCTTCTCAGTCAATCCACTACCTTGCTAACGTGCCTCCTCCGAAATAAAGGCCTTCTCCTCGGCAAAGGTGACCCCCTCATCCTCGACAAGGAGCCACCTGCCCCACGCCCCGGACAGCTTCTTACGCTCGCTCGGGGATGGCGCCACTAACCCGCACAACTTCGACACTTACTCCGAACGCGAATTTCCCTGTAGTGAGATCAAAGGGACTTCGGGACCCCTCTCTCCATCCCAAAGAAGGCTGACATCCCGACCTTCGTCCTCTTCGAAAATGACAACTGCCTTCGCCTGAGCGTACGTGCAGCCTCATAAGCCGACGTCCTCAACACAGCCGTCAACACCTTGTGTGAAAAGCTCTCCTCGGACGCAAACCCAGAAAAAATTCAACCTGTCGTCCCTAATCTCACAACTCTTCCAGAAAGCAAGCTTCGCAACCTATCATTCCTTGTATTGGGGAACCAGAGCCCTATTTAATAACACTCTTCCTCCTTCGGGAAATTGCCCTTTCTTCCGCCAATAACCTAAACGTTTCAACATGGCATCGTCTCCGCAACTAACCTATCCATGAGTCGGACACCCTCTTCCGTGGCTTTATCCCGACTCTGGCCCCACACTTGGACATCTCAAGGAAGCCTAAACCTCAAAATATAACTCTTCGTCCAACGCCACTTTCAGAAGAACAGACAAACTAATCCCCGCCCTCCGGCAGCCGACTGGAACAAAGCTTCAGCCACTTCGCCACCCACCAAGCCGACTGAACGACAACTCTTCCTTTCAGTCGAGACACCAACAGCCCTTTCGACCCGACCCTCCTCGCTGTCACTCCGGCCAACGCAACCAGCAGAAATGAGCCGCAACCCCGACCGCAGCAGCCGCTTCTCATCACCAGGGGACAGGGGTAACTGTCGCACGAACCATCAATGACGTCTCCTGCCTTTCCTGTCGGCTGAAGACTCCGCCATTTCTTCCCCGCCTGACAGGAACTAAATCACAACTCGGAAATTCTATCAATCGTAAAACATGGTTTTCGGCCGACACTCCTAGACCTACCGCTCTACAAATACATTCACAACGAACACTTAAAAATGGATACGCTCGAGTCCATTCGCCTCTCATTCAAACAATACGACTGGATAGTTTCGATCGACCTGGAAGTTGCCTATCTCCACGTTCCCCTCCATCCGACAATCGCCAATCTTTTCCGCTTCATCTACGACCGAAAGGTCTACGAAGTCCGCTGTCTTCCCTTCGGACTACATGCGGCTCCAAGGATTTTTACGATGATCTTAAAACCAATCCTGGCAAACCTTCACCAACAACCAATCCAGGCCGGCACCTACCTAGACGACTGAGCTCTCAACAATACAAACCCTCACACCCTGGAACTCAACAGAGACAAGACCATCTCCCTATTAAACCACCTGGGTTTCGGTGTGAACCACGCAAAGTCACGCCTCACTCCAGCTCCAACATTTACGTTCCTCGGAGCTTCATTCGACCTACGAACAGCGAGAATATCTCCCTCACCGGACCGAATCGAGGACCTCCTTCGACACATCCGCCTCTTTCGACAACAGACAAACTTTCCGCCCGAGAATTGAACTCCCTCATCGGGAAAATGGACGCAATGGCGAACCTTGTCCCTTTACGGCCGATGGATGGTCAGGCCTCTTCATGACCACCAAACCGACTAACTGAACCCATTCAACAACGATTTCCCCTTCGAAACCCTTCTATAGTGGTCCGACGTCACAAACCTGACGAAGTCACTACCACCCCAAGAACCCCCACCCGATCTCCTCATCTTCACGGATGCATCAAAAACCGGCTGAGGCTCACACCTAGGCATCCAGGAAATGTCCGGCCTTTGGCCAACACCATGCGAAGATCACTTCAACATCCTTGAGCTTCGAGCAATCCTGCTTGCCCTTCAACACTGCCTCACACTACCTGAGGGACATGTCAAGGGAAGAAACAGGACTACACCGGCTGGGACCAATCATCACAGCTAGAACCGTGGTCAAGCCCCCTTAAGCACTCAGAACGAAGCAGAAGCAAGCCATCCATGAAGGAAGCAGGACCTTCAACAACGGCCCTTTTCGGGACCACCAATCCCTACGAAAGAGATCCAATTCCTGTTTCCACACTGTTCTGAATAAAGTGCAATTTTTGTCTTCCAGATAAAATTTGGGGGCTAAGCTTGCTTGCATCCCGGGGCGCCTGTCAGAGCGGTGCCCGCCACCAAATTTTGACGAGGTCAGCTAATAATGCAAAATTATCAGGTTAATATGTTTTGGCAATAAATAAAGAACATTTTGCCGGACCCCTGCCAGGCCAGCTAAAAATGGTTTCTTTTTGCCTAAAACATACTTAACCTAACTCCCGCCCTACCTCCCCTCTCGAGTCACCGCCTGACAAAATTGAGAGTAAAATGAATGCCGAAAGCGTCCACGGTCTAACTTTTATAAGGGAGGACTGCGCAGTGGGATATGCAAGCAGGCATCTGCGCGCCTGAAGAAACCTCCAGAGGAACATCACATTCGAGGAATGTAATGCAAAACTATCAGGTTAAGTATGTTTTAGGCAAAAAGAAACAATTTTTAGCCGGCCTGGCTGGGGGCCGGCAAAATGTTCTTTTCATGCGTTTTGGCTTCCTCCTCGTTGTACAGACCAATCACTGAGCGCACGACTGTTAGACATTGCCTCACAAACTTTCAGAGTGTGCACAGACAGCTGAATCGAGCCTCATTTGGTGGTGTAGTGCGATGAGGGCGTGTTTGCCATTGTCGTGATATTCGCCTGGATGAGACGGAACAGTTCAAAGATGTGTTCTCTGCATGGGCCATTTCCATTTGACCTGTGTTCTGCTCAGGCGCCAGAAAAAATTTCCAAGGAGTGAACTCTTAATTGGCAGCCATTATGTCCGGGCTCTCATTAGTATGCTGATTGTGAAGGACCTGATCCGTTCGCTCCAATGAAAGATATTCTGGAATAACAATGACAAAGTGGTGCAGTTGAAGGTACCCCAAATTAAACTTACTGAAAACCAAAGTTTCCCTGAAGAGTTTTAGGTTCTGATTGGCAAGTGGATGAATTGCATCAGGACTTCTAAAATACTGAGGACTAGTGGGAGGCTAAGTTCGAGCTCTGCCAATGCTTTAGAGTTTGGCTGCAGTTGGTTGCCATCATCAAGAATGCTGTCGTATCCGAGAGAGAAGGAAACTGGAATTTGCATTCAGCTATTGTCGAGAATATAATGCCAATCTTTGCAAATTGTGACTGCATCTACTACCTGCGTTATGGCTCGTGGCATGTGGTTTCATGAAGGTGATGTGAAGGTCAAGCAGACCATCCAGCTCGTGTCCAAGGGTGTCAGAGATCCATATGTGGTGGGAGCCACATGCATTGTCCGTGCTGTGGCAGAGTTCAGGGTTCACCAATCGCCTGACTTTGTCACCTCTAACCACCTCATAGAACGCAATTTACAACATGCATTGAACACAACTCGTCATCTCACATTTAGCCATAACATGTCTAAGCTGTTAGACTTTGTGCTTTGATGGCAGAATCCCTACTCGTGACAGCCAACGTGCCTGTGCCACTGCACAACCTGCCCACAAAGCTGGCTGTTGACCAAAAGGTGACTACACGCCTGCTTAAGTTTCACGAGAATGATGAGCATTGCTTACTGCTCTTACAGACAGGAGCAATTGGTTCAGAAAACCAAGTCAAAATTGCTACAGTTTACCTACCAACCACAGAAGACACCATCAACCATTGAGAACGAGAGGAAAGAACTATCATCCAAGAAAATGGCATAGGCACAGAGAAACACTGACATTGTTACGGAGTGGAGCATGGCCCTCAGGCAGATACTTTTACTCGCAGTGTACTCTCAACATCCCCACTGTTTGTAGTGAGCTTCTTCCTCTCACCACGAAGTACTTTTCGGGGAGATTGAAAAGCCATATGGAGTGCGAATTCTGCTTTTGCTACTCATGTCGTGATCGACTTCATGTATCAGTTGTTACTTAGCAAAGTTCCTATTCTGGGTATGATCATCGATGTGACCTGACCTTCATGCATCTACGCAATTCATCCTTCTGGTACTTGATTCCTACTTTGAGATCTCTCTTAAGGAAGGGGGCGCATGCGTCGTAGTGACTCATCGATAGGCATCAACATTATTGGCATGAAATGAGCGCCCATCCATCAACAATGTGACAAAGTTGTGTGCATCTCAGGAAAACTAGCGGAATCTTCAACTCTTGGTTCAGGATATTGTGTGCAATCGGGCATACGGCAAGGCTACCATCATCACTTTCTCTCTTGTTTTTGATAATAAAGAGCTTCCAGCAATAGCGGCTGGTAGTGAAGAGATACCCAACTAGTTGAACTGAATCGAGGAGGCAGATGCATGATGGTGGTGCATATAGAGTGGGCTGTTAGTGTGAAATAGTACATGAGTTATCATAGTATCTAATGACACTGACTCTGCTGCACTACACGTCATACATCAATCTCTGGGATTACGGGAGATGTGGCAGCACTGGTGAAAAGAGGCGCATGCTTCCACTGCATCAAGCAGTTTCTCAACTTGGAGGACGACTGGCCAAAGCAGTGATCAAGGTACATATATGGACTGCAGATTACTTCATGGGTAAGGTGGGGACAAAACACGCAGTTACAGCCTGTGATCCAGCCCAATAGCTGACTAGCCTTAGAGAAACAAACACCTGGTTAAAGCCAGATGCGGCACTAATGGAGCAGTACTTTGCTCGTGTCTGGGCAGAGGTCAGGTCAACTACTACCTCTTACAACGTTCGATTAGCTTAGAGTATTGGAATTGACTCTCCCTCCTACAAGAAGTGAGGTCAGAAACCACATCGAACGAGGAGCCTTCTTTGGTGCACGGGTATATCACCTGCTTGCGACAGCCAACGAACGTGATGCCAGACTAGAACCATCGGAGCATGGGTAAGAAGCACACTTTGATGCACTACTTCTATGAAAATGCCTGGAGCCCTTACCACGGAGTGTGCTTGTTTCTTACTGTTCGGTAACCTTGATGTTCTTTGAAGGAAAAAGTGACCCCCAAATGGTGAAAACAACATCAGAAATGAATTGTTGCACCAAATTCAGTATAATAGGGTTATCACAGGTGAATACGCCTAAAAAAAGTACAAATTTTAATACTGGCAGACGGCATATTGAATTTGGCCATAGCATCATTTGAGACACCATGGCCACCAATCAATGAATTTTTATGTCTAGGGACCCATTAACTAAGTGGAAGTGAGAAATTCTCTCAACACCATTTTGCAAACAGGTCCACTTGCACATACAGTACTATAAATAAAAAAAAAATTAAAAACCACATTTTTGGACCTTTCTAGTGTTAAATTACAATTAAATTTACCTTGTTTTACCTTGTTAGCTTAATCAATCAAGCTAGTATTTACTTGCATATTCTCATTGCATGGCTACTGTCTCAACCTTTGTTCAGTTATACAGTGTAGTAATGTAAGTTGGTGAAAGCCGCTTAGCCTTAACTTAATTTTGGAAGTGCAAAGTAAATGCAACTGCAAAACATTATATGTATAGTACTTAACCATTGAAAATCATTTGTACGTTTAAAAAAATGTTAATTTAAGTGGCCCTACGATTTACATGCACCACCTTCACAAATAAAGATAAGAGATTTAACTACCGATATGTTGGTTAAAAGTTGCCTTGCGCCATTCAGCTTTAGTAACCAAGCAGAAGGAACTTAGTGCTGCAAAAGTATGTTTCACGAATAAATTAGTCTATATGTTTGTGCTTGTTTTGCAGTATGAACTCAAAGAAATGCGAAAACGTCAAGAAGAGGAGGAACAAAGGCGGCAGGAAGAATTGGCCAAACAATTAGCAAAACAGTCTCCACCAAAATCCCCGGAAGCAGAACCAGAGGACAGGTTAGTTCAGCAATAACACCAGCATACAATACATAACACGTGCACATTTTGCATTTAAAAATGTGCAGTTTACGACCTTCAACCATGGGAAACCTTTAAGTGCTTGCGATTTCATACCAGGAAAGAACTTTAATTCAAAGCCTGTATTGAACAGTTTTAAAATTGATAAAAAATATTCAAAATGCTTAAGAAATTGGCATTTCAATTTCTATTTCAATTTTCTGTAGGTCTGCTTGATCAATGACAACTGGGGAACTTGAATCCTTCAATATACTGTTCTCAACTTATCAAAATGTTGCAGATTGGTCATAAATTTGTTTGTTTTCAGGCATGATGGTGCTGCATCACCCGATGAGCAACCCGCCCTTAACGGGGAAAAAGAACAATTGTCCGAGATCCAAGAAGGTAATGCTATATAGCTGTTAAGATCTGAACTCCAGAGGCTGTTTTTTTCACCTAACATTGAAAAGTTGTTCATCTAAGAAAATTTCAGCCCTTGGAGTATAAAGAAATTGTTTCAAGATGTGTTGTGTTAAGTGAGCGCACAGTACTGTGTGTGTGTGTGTCCCCTTCTGTTGTTTGTGAAAGTGTACCCATCACTTTCTATCCCAGCGAACCGATTTTGAGCCGATCCGTTAAAAAATGACCGGTATATCGAACCGATCGCCGATGCCAATCTTAACGAACAAATCACTGATTCAGATTTTATTGAGCAGAAGACCTTAGCAAACGTTGCCAAATTGAACACCAATGTTGATAATTCCTAACCAATCATCCTAGACTAACAACTTTTAAGATATGAAGAAAACTAGAGTGCACAGAACTCATGAAAGGAAGTACTATCCTCTAGATTAACAATTTCCTTTTTTATCTGAAACTATTTAGGATTGCAGTTGTACTTATCATACTATATTATTGTATTTGCAAGTAATCATAGATCATGAGCACAATAAAACCACTAAACAAAAAGAATTGTCATTAAACAGACAGACTGAGAAATGTAACTTGCGTTTTCGCTCTAGACCGAAGACAAGTCTTAAAATTTCAATTTATCATTCTGTCGTGCCAAAATTGTTGTAGGCTAGGTAGTATCAAATGACTGATTGCATCATTATCTTAAAAAAAATTAAGATAGCATTTTACATTTTTTTTTTGCACTAGTATCTTTTAACTCCAAGTGGGTACTTTAAGATGTGACGGTATTTGGCTTTAATATTTTAGAATACAACGGTAGTGCAAAACCTTCGATAACATTTTTTTTTACCTACAAACTGTATTTAAATTTTGTTTAATCTATAAATAAAACCAAATAAAGTAATTAAAGCTGGAAATAGTAAAAAATAAATAAATCTTAAAAAAATTATTTACATCTGTAAACATGGTAGTTATCATGCTTTACAGATGCAACTGGAAGTGAGCCAAGACTGGCAATCGTTTGCTTCATCTAAAATAGAAATTAAGGGAGCACTCGGAGCAGATTCAACAGTGTCTCTGACAAAATGAATTTGGGGTACTTCAGTATTACGGGTGCCCCTTTAGAGGGTGATATCTCACAAACCAGCAGTGTGAGCATCATGAAACTCTGTGGAGACCTGCGTCTTGTCCTCCCACTCAGTTTAAAATTAATCCAACACCTACTAAATAAAGTAAATATTCAAATCTTTACAGAGCTAAAAGTTCAGAGATGAAAATTGTTTGTAGGCCCTAGTTCGTGCTTTCGCCTGACGTGTGTGATCGAAAAACATGACTGTAGTTAGGCCTAATTTGCAAGGTTAGCAGTTTTTTTTTGGCGTTAGGAGAAAGTAAGTTTGATTGAATTAATACTTTTTGTTTCTTAGGCTTGGAATACTAACTAATTCAGTATGTGTTTCTGTGTTATCCCATTGTACTCAGTATAGTACTGTTGTGATGAAACGCATAGCTTGTTGGCATTCGGCAAACTTGAGTGATCCATAACGATAATTGGCAAGTGTTCGGCAACTCGTCAAATTTGACCGGCAACCAATTTTTACCGATCATATCGCCATCGGCAAACATTTTTCCAGTACACCATTAGTTGGTTGTATTAGAAACTTGTAACTGCATAGCAGTAGTCGTATGGTATAATATATGATTTTTGTTAGGCCATTAAAAAAAAAGTTGGTTCTCAGGGCTTGCCATACCGACTTTTTCCACGGGCAATAAAGAGAAACAAAGCAGAAAAAAATAGAATACAGATAAAAAATGATCCTTAGGGTGAGCTTGAAAATGTAAAGATTGCTATTCTTGTCATTAAATAACTTATTGGTTACCCTAATACCCCTCTCTCCCTAATACTTTTTTTTTACCCAAATCCAAAAATAATTCCCTAAAATATAAAACAAATAGGGACAAAATAAAAATAAATTCCGCCTTCCCGCACACATTTTTTAAGAAAAAGGCCGAGAACCAACTTTCTATTTTTAAGTGGCGATATCTTAAAACTTTAGGATGGGGTTAGTTAGATGGAAAGATAAGTGATAAATGATTGCACTGCACGTAGTAAAGGCAAGAACCTTTATCATATTAGCAAACCATGTAACAGTACTTTCACCAATGTAATTTGTAAGTGTTAAGTTCTTAGGTATAATACAAGCCTCACTGCATTTAGTACTGTTGACATGATATAACGTTCAGTAGTTGTGCATGTAAGGTAAAAAGGTTGAAAATGCAGAGCAAGCAACCTAAATCTTTCATTCTTGTAGCGAGTCTTCTTTTCAGTGGTCTTCCAAGCAGTTGATCTGAGGTGGTTGCTTTTTCTTTTTCTTGCCACTTAATAATTAGTCAAGATACCTGCAGAGACTTGACTAACAGTTATCAGTGAATCAGCACAGCATTCTGATACCAAAATTATAGTTGGCATTGACCTACCTATTCAAGTGAAATGTGCAAGTCTTAATAGCACATCAATAGCAGATTTCTACAATCGTCAAATGCAGTAACTTGCCAGTAAATTAGGCCAATGGCAATCTAACTGTGGTTTTTATTTTTTTTATTTTTTAAAATTAATTTCTTTGAGCCTTAAGTCAGCCGAAGCAACTTAATGCTTGTATGGCTGAACCGGCTCAATTTTGAACATTACCAGACTTTTAGAGAAGAAGAAATATCTGGTAAAGGGAGGTGCCAACCCGGGGATTCGATCCGGGAAACCTCCGATCATCGTAGGGGCCAAAAGATTGTCCAGAATTAGCCAGAATAGTTCCCATAGCCGCTGAAGGAGCATGGTAGCCTCTCACGCTACCCTTGGCATGACCTAATTTACTGGCACATTACTGAATTAAACACTCATGAAATATTTTAACATTTTGCTGTCCTAACTATTATTGTGTTTGGTGGTAGCAGAAATCGGCTATTGACGAGGCCATAGTAATTGTAAAAAAGGTTTGGACATTTCACTTGAACTCATTTTTATTAAATAAAAAATGGTTGGTTTTTGCCTTTTTGGCAATTAGTTTATAAAACCTGAGTATCTGTGTAGTGGTATGTAAAAAGTATTTCTATCGCGCTGTGAAACCTTGTGGAACTAATGTACGGTTGCAGTGCACACATCTAAGTTTAGGAGATAATTGCGTGCCTTTATCTCCGGGATAAATGTCCGAAAAAATCGATTACAATTTTCAAACGGCATTCATATTTCATCGGAATTCACAGTTTGCGCAGGTGAATTAGTGTGAGTACAAGTAAATGTCTAAGGTTGAGAATTTTGTTAAATAATACGTGTAGACCCTCCAGAAGGGTGGTATTGTCTATATTTTCTCGCCAGTTAATTAGGTCTTGTCTGACGGGGAAATATCACCATTGTGGCGAGTTGTCAACGAGTTTACTCGAGTCAGATTCACAGTGAGATTCAATATCTCGTTTAAATATGGAGCAAATTGTTGACTTCATGCTTATATGTGAAAAAGTGTATATGTGTGAATGATTTCTCCGTAATTATTTCGCGAGTCGAGGAATCTTGTAAAAGAAAAACGGATGAAATTCACACCACTGAATTCTGTGTAAAAGAAGAACGATCAACGCGTAAAATTGTGGCATCCTGAAGTACATGAAGCTAATTGCCAGGTAAAATGTGTGAAAAGTTAAAGTTTCGTTTATAAATAATAAAGATCAGTCGTCATAAACTGTGGCTGTAATTAAAGTAGACGAGATGCAATTTTACTGGTCATAATGAGTAATAAACAGTTGTTGCTTAGTGTCTTCAAAAAGGCTTCCCTTACGTTTCAGCTTAAATCGCTTAATTTAATGCTCAATGTCCAAACTTAAACTTTTGAAGCTATTCATAGTTCTCCCACTAATGGCATCCTAGTGCATTCCCCAACAATGCATAGTATGCCATCCCATCCTCACAATCGCAAGTTAGAATGGTCGTTGCTGTTAGTGCTCCACATTTTTAAAATTCAGTAAACAAATGATGGAGTTCTTTACGGTGAAAAATTACAATATTTTCCGAGACTTTATGTCCAACTTGATTAACACTCATCTTCACCAAGTTAAGATATTAGATCTAATAAAACTCGATCTCACAATATCTTACGAATTATCGACAGCATCAGCAAGTTTGGTGGTATAACTGCTTCACATCTGTCTTCCTCAGGCACTAAGTTTCAGTCCGTTCTCCGTCTCCAACTACGTCTTCATTTTGTGTTTTGAAAAACGGCACCTTCCGTAGCCTCTCTTATTTACGATGTTGCTTGTTCCAATGCGTTTCTAAGTGAGCGCTAACCTCTGCTTATTAAATGGCCAATGGTGGGATTTGATGGCCCTTGTAAATTCATTAATTTCGTATGCTTTCTGGTGTGCTCAACAATAGTGAGGGACTCTAGTCCTCGAAGATGTGCGTCACTTCTGTTGTTAGAAATTAGGAGCGTCTCTGTATTTTTCCAGTCAATCGGATGCTTCGTCTCCATGCAGTGGGTGGCTATGCTGCTGGTTTCAACTTTGTTTCGTACGTCCGCATGGTGTTGTTTTACTCGTCTCCAATAAAAATAGGCCACAGGCAGGGTTCGTACAGAAAATTAAAATACTGGAATATACTTGAAAAAATTTCTACTTGGGTAAATCTTGAAATATACTTGACATTTATTTTTTATACAGGGAAATACTTGATTTTTTGTCTAACTAACAGTTTTTTTCCTCCAATTAAAACAAATTTTGTTGTAATTGTTAACATTTGTTGCACGTATCAAAATATACTGGAAAACTGTAATAAAAATATATTGGAAAATATTTGAAAAATTAAATTGCTGTACTGTATGAAACCTGCGCAGAGCTAAATCCCCACTAGAAACTATTGTTAACTTTTCATGAAAGTCGTGAAACTTGCTTTCATTATACAAAACTAGAGAATAACCCACTGATTCTGAAAATGCTGTTGTATGAATCTGAAAGTCTTGCAATAATTAGCTATGAGTAAAAATATGCGTTCATTTTAGGCCAATTAGAGCCTAGCTAGCACACCGTGTAGACAAAAGTGACTTGAATGGAATTTGTGGAGTGAGTAGCGAGCGCTAGTCGGAACGGATCAGCGAGGAAGGCATCACGGTAGTCCATGTAGCATGGGTAGCTTGCTCGCTGGACTCGCGTAAATGGAGTTAGGGTGTAATCATTATACGAAAAGCTTGTACAATGTGTTGGTTATATAGAAGCCGCATTTCAGGTGTGCTGTTCTGCAACTGTATTTTCTTACGACCCTCTTTACGGATAACTAAAAATAGTATTAAGGATTTAATCTCTGCAGATATTCTTGACCTCTCTTTACTGACCATTGTTTCATAGGGCTTTTAACACACTATCACTTGAACTTTGTCGTTCGGTGTTGAATATTATTTTGCATGATTTGTTGTAATTTCAAAACGACAGTTGCATGTGCATGCTTGGTCAGCTAATCTTGTTTCTCTCAGTCGCCTCGCCAAAGTCTTCCTCCCCAACTGGGCCTGTGGCTGAATTGCCTGTTCAGCTGCGTAGAGGAGGTACGTATGCAAACAGCTCATTTCACTTACATACAGTGTGAATTCATAAAATTAATTGCTACACATTTTTAGTGGGGTTCTCACGTACATAGGCAGAAAATTAGGCCAGTGCTGAACTGAAAGTGCCACTTGCATTTGTTAGTCGATGCATTGCTGTCCTTATGGCTGCCCTAGTGCTCAAGTAGCTTCAGCTGTGGCACACCAGAAAGGAAAAAAAATGGGGAATAGTTTACATTACTGTCTTTTGTGCCATCATATGTGACTTGTGTTGGTTTCTAATGAGTCTTTAGTAAGTTCTATTGGTCCATGGTGAATTATGTGTTGGGGTTGGTTATATGTACGATCATGCTCAAAGTACTTTCTACGCACAACCAAAACAACTTCAGTTTAGTCACACAAACCGAGGTATTTTCTATGAGAAATTAGTTCCCGTCTGCATCGGGGAAATTCAAATTTTACGCAAATCGTTAGTGGGTCATTCTCTTTGACTTGTGCCTGATGAAGAAGACAACTAATTAATTCGTCATCGAAAATAGCCAGTTTGTGTGACTAAACTTGAGTTGTTTTGGTTGTGCATAGAAAGTACTGAGAGTATGATTTCACAAAACCAAAGTAAAGTTGCTGCAAAGTTGGTGCTTACAAATATGTATGATGATGAGTGGAGAAGTGTAATAAAAATACTGGGTTTAAATAAAGATTTAATCGTTTGTAATAGTAATTGCACTTTGACAAAAACATCACCCATTTTATATGCTGAATCGCATTGGTATACCGTTTAATAGTGTTGTGTGTCCAGAAATTTTTAAACCTATTGATACCAAAAAGAAGTTATAGAATTCATTTGTAAGCTGTATCAGTAACATGATATGGTTAAAATGTCGTATAAAACTTAAATGATGTAGTTCATCTGCTATTCATCTGATGTAGTTAACCTGGTTTCTATCACACTCTGTAAGAATCCACGAAGGAGAAAGAGGGAGACGTACATTTTTGCAAATAATACAAATTTTGTAAATTACTTGTAAACACACTCGCTAAGTGTTGTAAATTACTTACCTGTGTATTGCATATGATTAACCCAGATGAGACTTTTGTGCTTTATTGCTTACCTGTTTAGTGCAATAAAATTGCGCGTTAAGTTAAAAGTTAAAGCTAATTACGTTAACACAAGTATTATTTAACATAAATTAAATGATTGTTCAAATGTTAACCTGAGACCTGCGCGTGATTACTTCTCTGTTGAACGCTCAGTGAAGTTGTATAATGTTAATTGTGGTTAACATATACGGCTGTATGTTAACCAATTCCTGTGCTTAATTTGCTACAGGTGATACTTCTCGGGGAACGCCAATACGAGAAGCAAAGTCTGCTCCAGGAAGTAAGTACTGTTCACACTGAGGGATGGGGGTTGGGGTGCAGTTATCTCGTAAAATGTTGCCTCAAGTGTTTCATTTAAATTATACATTTTTGATTTTTATAATTAGTCTGCTCTACTTTTACTAACAAATATTGGCTTTTTAAATAACTAGTAATTTTTCAAATTTCAAAGTTTAATGTCTTAGTTGTTCAAGTTGATTTGGTCTTCAGCAGTTAAGTGGATTTAGTCAAGTTGATTCTGTATTCCATTCTTCCAACAAAATTATTTCAGATATTTTATTTCAACACATTTATTTTATTATCCATCAAGTTTTCTTTTTTAATGTAACGAGGGAAGTTTGTCACTTTAGGTCTCTTATTAGTTTCTTACTATCTGCAAAATACTTCCCTTTAGTAAATAGCTTAAATCGCTTATTTAATGCTCAAAATGCCTAAAATAATAACTTAAGAAGTTTGCATAGCCTTTTTACTAGATGGCGCTGTCAAGTACTCTTCCGTCATGCATCGCCATCTTGTATCTTCACATTTCGCTTGGGCATCAACATAGTCAGTAGGCAAATAGATAGTTGGTTTGTTGTAAATAATATTTTACGGAAACTTTTACAGTTGTCAATATTCACTGTTTATTCCACCTTGCAAGTTTTAACTGCATTTAAATAGGAGTCTTGCTTCCCGGATGTATCTGAACGAGTCAAATTTGTATGCTTAAAGATTTTTGCGTGCCGCATAAACCTCAACATAGAGAAATTTGTGTGCTTAAAGATAATTATCTAATTCTTGAGAAGCCTGCACATCTGAAAATTTTCACTTTCAGGATGGATTTTGTGCACTCAAACACAAGATCATTTACACAAGATGCCACCTGTCTTTGGTCTAAATGGTCATGTGTAGCTGGGCCCGATCGCCTAGTGCTCGGGCTCCAGTCAAATAAAATCCTATCCAATCATAACTATTCAAAGAAGCTAGTAACATAGGGGTGGCATCCATAAACAGGAATTAAAAGCATTATGGGTCATGAATTTGGAGAACGAGCTTTCTCACTGGTAGCCCGTTCACACCGCGACCTTCCGGAGAATCGACTTAAAAACTATTGACATTAAAAACTAGGTGACGGTTGTTAGGTGATTAGCTTGAGTAATGTGATTTTAAAGGCATCATTGAGGCTAGATTTTTCTAGCGTAGGTAGAAAATCGGCACTGGGTACAAAAATTGGTTCAGGACAGCCTAAAATCATGGGTATGGTTTTCATTTATAAAATTAAAGGTTAAAATAAAACGAAAATTATATTGAGATCTGGGATAGACCCATACTTGTTTTCAGGTTTATTTTGGGTATTAGGGGTTTAGAAACGGCCAGTGTGCAAAAGTGATTTAATACTGATTATGTTTGAATCGCCCTTCAGATGAATTTTGTTGCTGTGTATGTTGTGTTTAACATAATAATAATAATGACATCAAAGCACTTGCCTGGATTATTTTAGTTGAAGGTGGCGCAAAGCGTTGTTTGAACTACCTGGCTCTACTTAGCTATAGTGCTATTCATAGTAACCCTATGGTAGATATTCTCATGTAGACGTAGTTACATATTTTACTTTTTTAGGTAGGCATAGATGACCAAATCAACTTGTTTTACTTAGTATTTTTTTTTAAGTGTATTCGTTTGTGTTGCTGCCATTTTTCTTTTACCCGTTTTTTTTTCTTGCGTTCGATTCCTGGTGCTTATCCCTAAAATGCTTTGGGCTTTTAGTAACCGAATAGTGTTTGTTGCTGGGCGAGGTTCTTGGTGAACAGTACTTTCTATCCTTTCTTGTCCTGGTTTCCCTGGTGTTTGTCATATTGTTTGGTTTTTGTCATACTTGTGGTAAGTATAGAAGCTGGTAAAAGAATATTGGTGCGGTGGGGCTTGGGTTCTGCTTGGAATGTGCACAGGTATGTGGTTTTGGTTGTTCCTCTGTGCGTGCTGTGGTGAATGTATGAGCTGACCCTTCCCGCAAAGAGTATCGTAGTGGCTTCATCCTGTAGATTGTAGATCTTTTGACACCCACAACTTCAGTACTCGGTTGCATTGGCAATGGAAACAATTTTGCAAACCAGTAAAACTTGTGTTCTTGGAGCGTAAATGTGATATGAGGCGTTAAACATTCAATTTAATTTTTTTTGTTTTTTGGCTGGATGGGTTACGATCTTCACCAAAATTTATTTTTTGCTATTAACTAAAAACAACATGCCACCTTGCCATTACATTTACTGACAACTGGAGTTGTGTACGTGTGATACGGTCCCTGCTCCCGTAGAACTTGATAGTTGTTACCTGGCTGAATGTGACTCTGCTTGGTACCAGCCCCTGCAGCAGACAAGGAGCGCAAGAAAGCCCGTTCCCGTTCCAAGTCCCCCTTCCGAAGTTTCCGTTGGCCAAAGAGGAAATCTCAACAAGATGAGGACGATGTTGAAGGTACTGCTGTAGCTAAACTAAAAACATTTCAGATAAGCCATTATCCGCAATAAATCTGTTGTAGTTAGATTACAACAGTTTGTGAAACTTGGTAAAAGGTGTTTTTGCTTGTGTAGGAAGAATGTCACGCCTGTGGATTATTGTTAATGATGATACCTACTATGTTTTCGTCGAACATGTGTCATGTCCTTAACTAATCTAAGTACTTTTCTGCTTAATATTTCTCTTGTTGTATACTATTCATGCTAATTTTCGTAATATAATTGGAAGTAATGTTTCTGTTAGTTACAGTTTATCTCAGTTTTCACTATTTCAGGTATTGTTAAGTTCTAATTCTTTCGTGTTTATTTAAATGTAGAACGTCAAAGTCCCAGCAGAGGCACAGGCGATGAAGAAGTATTGGAAGGAGGATTATTACGAAAACACGACTGGGAATCTGTTCACAAGAAAGCAAACAATAGGTACAACTTCTTTCCTGCGCCTAAAATTGTCTTTTAGTAACGCTACTAGGAATTGTCTGATGAGTTACGGATAGACGATACAGATATACTGACGATACAGTGTTAGACAACGTACAGTTGCAGTCTTCTGTGGTACCATGACCGTTGCATATTGACAACGTCGATACTGTCAACAGCGACATTGACCTTTAGGAATCGGTCAGTATTAATTGGTGAGGAGGCAATTTATAGGCTTTG